>JARKIM010000028.1:0-173639 GCA_030378355.1 Eleusine indica
ATTGAGTCGATGAGATGAGGCCTTACAAGATGCCCATTTAATGTCATCTTGCTCGATTGACACTGTATCACTAGTGAGAACAATTGAGAATGGACTAGGAATGGAGCTATCGTGAGACATCATATCTTCGTCTAATGACTCATCCATTGTCGTTATACTTGGTGGCTACCATGCAACAGGCTAAACCCAATGAAGTATAAACAATGCGAGTCCAACCAATCGAGCCAAATTATGACGTCAATGAGATGAGGCCTTACAAGATGCCCGTTCAATGTCATCTTGCTCGATTGACACTGTATCACCAGTGAGAACAACTGAGTGTGGACAAGTAATGGAGCTATCGTGAGACATCATATGTTCGTCTAATGACTCATCCATTGTCGTTGTACTTGGTGGCTACCATGCCACTGGCTAGACCCGACGAAGTATAGACAAGGCGAGTCCAAGCATTAAGGCCAAACTATGATGTCGATGAGATGAGGCCATACAAGATGACCATTCAATGTGATCTTGCTCGATTGACACTTAATCACCAGTGAGAACAATTGAGTATGGCGAAGGAATGGAGCTATCATGAGACATCATATCGTCGTCTAATGACTCATCCATTGTCGTTATACTTGGTGGCTACCATGCCACAGGCTAGACCCAACAAAGTATAGACAAGACGAGTCCAAGCAATCGAGTCAAACTGTGACGTCGATGAGATAAGGCCTTACAAGATGCCCATTCAATGTCATCTTGCTCGATTGACACTATATCACCAGTGAGAACAACTGAGTATGGACAAGGAATGGAGCTATCATGAGACATCATATCATCATCTAATGACTCATCCATTGTCGTTATACTTGGTGGCTACCATGCCACTAGCTAGACCCCACGAAGTATAGACAAGGTGAGTCCAAGCATTAAGGCCAAACTATGACGTCGATGAGATGAGGCCTTACAAGATGACCATTCAATGTCATCTTGCTCGATTGACACTGAATCACCAGTGAGAACAACTGAGTGTGGACAAGTAATGGAGCTATCGTGAGAGATCATATCTTCGTCTAATGACTCATCCATTATCGTTGTACTTGGTGGCTACCACGCCACTGGCTAGACCCAACGAAGTATAGACAAGGCGAGTCCAAGCATTAAGGCCAAACTATGACGTCGATGAGATGAGGCCTTACAAGATGACCATTCAATGTGATCTTGCTCGATTGACACTGTGCCACCAGTGAGAACAACTGATTATGGACAAGTAATGGAGCTATCATGAGACATCATATCTTCGTCTAATGACTCATCCATTGTCGTTGTACTTGGTGGCTACCATGCCACTGGCTAGACCCAACGAAGAATAGACAAGGCGAGTCCAAGCATTAAGGCGAAACTATGACGTCGATGAGATGAGGCCTTACAAGATGCCCATTCAATGTCATCTTGCTCGATTGACACTGTATCACTAGTGAGAACAACTGAGTATGGACAAGGAATGGAGCTATCGTGAGACATCATATCTTCGTCTAATGACTCATCCATTGTCGTTATACTTGGTGGCTACCATGTCACAGGCGAGACCCAACAAAGTATAGACAAGACGAGTTCAAGCAATCGGGCCAATTTGTGACGTTGATGAGATGAGGCCTTACAAGATGCCCATTCAATGTCATCTTGCTCGATTGACACTCAATCACTAGTGAGAACAATTGAGAATGGACAAGGAATGGAGCTATCGTGAGACATCATATCTTCGTCTAATGACTCATCCATTGTCGTTATACTTGGTGGCTACCATGATACTGGCTAGACCCAACGAAGAATAGACAAGGCGAGTCCAAGCATTAAGGCCAAACTATGACGTCGATGAGATGAGGCCTTACAAGATGCCCATTTAATGTCATCTTGCTCGATTGACACTGTATCACTAGTGAGAACAATTGAGAATGGACTAGGAATGGAGCTATCGTGAGACATCATATCTTCGTCTAATGACTCATCCATTGTCGTTATACTTGGTGGCTACCATGCAACAGGCTAAACCCAATGAAGTATAAACAACGCGAGTCCAACCAATCGAGCCAAATTATGACGTCAATGAGATGAGGTCTTACAAGATGCCCATTCAATGTCATCTTGCTCGATTGACACTGTATCACCAGTGAGAACAACTGAGTGTGGACAAGTAATGGAGCTATCGTGAGACATCATATCTTCGTCTAATGACTCATCCATTGTCGTTATACTTGATGGCTACCATGCCACTGGCTAGACCCAACAAAGTATAGACAAGGCGAGTCCAAGCAATCGAGCCAAACTGTGACGTCGATGAGATGAGGACTTACAAGATGCCCATTCAATGTCATCTTGCTCGACTGACACTGTATCACCAGTGAGAACAACTGAGTATGGACAAGGAATGGAGCTATAATGAGACATCATATCTTCATCTAATGACTCATCCATTATCGTTATACTTGGTGGCTACCATGCAACAGGCTAAACCCAACGAAGTATAGACAAGGCGAGTCCAAGCATTAAGGCCAAACTATGACGTCGATGAGATGAGGCCTTACAAGATGACCATTCAATGTGATCTTGCTTGATTGACACTGTGCCACCAGTGAGAACAACTGATTATGGACAAGTAATGGAGCTATCATGAGACATCATATCTTCGTCTAATGACTCATCCATTGTCGTTGTACTTGGTGGCTATCATGCCACTGGCTAGACCCAACGAAGAATAGACAAGGCGAGTCCAAGCATTAAGGCGAAACTATGACGTCGATGAGATGAGGCCTTACAAGATGCCCATTCAATGTCATCTTGCTCGATTGACACTGAATCACCAGTGAGAACAATTGAGTATGGCGAAGGAATGGAGCTATCATGAGACATCATATCGTTGTCTAATGACTCATCCATAGTCGTTGAACTTGGTGGCTACCATGTCACAAGCTAGACCCAACGAAGTATAGACAAGGCGAGTCCAAGCAATCGGGCCAATTTGTGACGTTGATGAGATGAGGGCTTACAAGATGCCCATTCAATGTCATGTTGCTCGATTGACACTGTATCACTAGTGAGAACAATTGAGAATGGACAAGGAATGGAGCTATCATGAGACATCATATCATCATCTAATGACTCATCCATTGTCGTTATACTTGGTGGCTACCATGCCACTGGCTAGACCCCACGAAGTATAGACAAGGTGAGTCCAAGCAATCGAGTCAAACTGTGACGTCGATGAGATAAGGCCTTACAAGATGCCCATTCAATGTCATCTTGCTCGATTGACACTATATCACCAGTGAGAACAACTGAGTATGGACAAGGAATGGAGCTATCATGAGACATCATATCATCATCTAATGACTCATCCATTGTCGTTATACTTGGTGGCTACCATGCCACTGGCTAGACCCCACGAAGTATAGACAAGGTGAGTCCAAGCATTAAGGCCAAACTATGACGTCGATGAGATGAGGCCTTACAAGATGACCATTCAATGTCATCTTGCTCGATTGACACTGAATCACCAGTGAGAACAACTGAGTGTGGACAAGTAATGGAGCTATCGTGAGAGATCATATCTTCGTCTAATGACTCATCCATTGTCGTTGTACTTGGTGGCTACCACGCCACTGGCTAGACCCAACGAAGTATAGACAAGGCGAGTCCAAGCATTAAGGCCAAACTATGACGTCGATGAGATGAGGCCTTACAAGATGACCATTCAATGTGATCTTGCTCGATTGACACTGTGCCACCAGTGAGAACAACTGATTATGGACAAGTAATGGAGCTATCATGAGACATCATATCTTCGTCTAATGACTCATCCATTGTCGTTGTACTTGGTGGCTACCATGCCACTGGCTAGACCCAACGAAGAATAGACAAGGCGAGTCCAAGCATTAAGGCGAAACTATGACGTCGATGAGATGAGGCCTTACAAGATGCCCATTCAATGTCATCTTGCTCGATTGACACTGTATCACTAGTGAGAACAACTGAGTATGGACAAGGAATGGAGCTATCGTGAGACATCATATCTTCGTCTAATGACTCATCCATTGTCGTTATACTTGGTGGCAACCATGTCACAGGCTAGACCCAACAAAGTATAGACAAGGCGAGTCCAAGCAATCGAGCCAAACTGTGACGTCGATGAGATGAGGCCTTACAAGATGCCCATTCAATGTCATCTTGCTCGATTGACACTGTATCACCAGTGAGAACAACTGAGTATGGACAAGGAATGGAGCTATCATGAGACATCATATCTTCGTCTAATGACTCATCCATTGTCGTTATACGTGGTGGCTACCATGATACTGGCTAGACCCAACGAAGAATAGACAAGGCGAGTCCAAGCATTAAGGCCAAACTATGACGTCGATGAGATGAGGCCTTACAAGATGCCCATTTAATGTCATCTTGCTCGATTGACACTGTATCACTAGTGAGAACAATTGAGAATGGACTAGGAATGGAGCTATCGTGAGACATCATATCTTCGTCTAATGACTCATCCATTGTCGTTATACTTGGTGGCTACCATGCAACAGGCTAAACCCAATGAAGTATAAACAATGCGAGTCCAACCAATCGAGCCAAATTATGACGTCAATGAGATAAGGCCTTACAAGATTCCCGTTCAATGTCATCTTGCTCGATTGACACTGTATCACCAGTGAGAACAACTGAGTGTGGACAAGTAATGGAGCTATCGTGAGACATCATATCTTCGTCTAATGACTCATCCATTGTCGTTGTACTTGGTGGCTACCATGCCACTGGCTAGACCCGACGAAGTATAGACAAGGCGAGTCCAAGCATTAAGGCCAAACTATGATGTCGATGAGATGAGGCCATACAAGATGACCATTCAATGTGATCTTGCTCGATTGACACTTAATCACCAGTGAGAACAATTGAGTATGGCGAAGGAATGGAGCTATCATGAGACATCATATCGTCGTCTAATGACTCATCCATTGTCGTTATACTTGGTGGCTACCATGCCACAGGCTAGACCCAACAAAGTATAGACAAGACGAGTCCAAGCAATCGAGTCAAACTGTGACGTCGATGAGATAAGGCCTTACAAGATGCCCATTCAATGTCATCTTGCTCGATTGACACTATATCACCAGTGAGAACAACTGAGTATGGACAAGGAATGGAGCTATCATGAGACATCATATCATCATCTAATGACTCATCCATTGTCGTTATACTTGGTGGCTACCATGCCACTGGCTAGACCCCACGAAGTATAGACAAGGTGAGTCCAAGCATTAAGGCCAAACTATGACGTCGATGAGATGAGGCCTTACAAGATGACCATTCAATGTCATCTTGCTCGATTGACACTGAATCACCAGTGAGAACAACTGAGTGTGGACAAGTAATGGAGCTATCGTGAGAGATCATATCTTCGTCTAATGACTCATCCATTGTCGTTGTACTTGGTGGCTACCACGCCACTGGCTAGACCCAACGAAGTATAGACAAGGCGAGTCCAAGCATTAAGGCCAAACTATGACGTCGATGAGATGAGGCCTTACAAGATGACCATTCAATGTGATCTTGCTCGATTGACACTGTGCCACCAGTGAGAACAACTGATTATGGACAAGTAATGGAGCTATCATGAGACATCATATCTTCGTCTAATGACTCATCCATTGTCGTTGTACTTGGTGGCTACCATGCCACTGGCTAGACCCAACGAAGAATAGACAAGGCGAGTCCAAGCATTAAGGCGAAACTATGACGTCGATGAGATGAGGCCTTACAAGATGCCCATTCAATGTCATCTTGCTCGATTGACACTGTATCACTAGTGAGAACAACTGAGTATGGACAAGGAATGGAGCTATCGTGAGACATCATATCTTCGTCTAATGACTCATCCATTGTCGTTATACTTGGTGGCTACCATGTCACAGGCGAGACCCAACAAAGTATAGACAAGGCGAGTTCAAGCAATCGGGCCAATTTTTGACGTTGATGAGATGAGGCCTTACAAGATGCCCATTCAATGTCATCTTGCTCGATTGACACTCAATCACTAGTGAGAACAATTGAGAATGGACAAGGAATGGAGCTATCGTGAGACATCATATCTTCTTCCAATGACTCATCCATTGTCGTTATACTTGGTGGCTACCATGATACTGGCTAGACCCAACGAAGAATAGACAAGGCGAGTCCAAGCATTAAGGCCAAACTATGACGTCGATGAGATGAGGCCTTACAAGATGCCCATTTAATGTCATCTTGCTCGATTGACACTGTATCACTAGTGAGAACAATTGAGAATGGACTAGGAATGGAGCTATCGTGAGACATCATATCTTCGTCTAATGACTCATCCATTGTCGTTATACTTGGTGGCTACCATGCAACAGGCTAAACCCAATGAAGTATAAACAACGCGAGTCCAACCAATCGAGCCAAATTATGACGTCAATGAGATGAGGTCTTACAAGATGCCCATTCAATGTCATCTTGCTCGATTGACACTGTATCACCAGTGAGAACAACTGATTATGGACAAGTAATGGAGCTATCATGAGACATCATATCTTCGTCTAATGACTCATCCATTGTCGTTGTACTTGGTGGCTACCATGCCACTGGCTAGACCCAACGAAGAATAGACAAGGCGAGTCCAAGCATTAAGGCGAAACTATGACGTCGATGAGATGAGGCCTTACAAGATGCCCATTCAATGTCATCTTGCTCGATTGACACTGTATCACTAGTGAGAACAACTGAGTATGGACAAGGAATGGAGCTATCATGAGACATCATATCTTCATCTAATGACTCATCCATTGTCGTTATACTTGGTGGCTACCATGTCACAGGCGAGACCCAACAAAGTATAGACAAGGCGAGTTCAAGCAATCAGGCCAATTTGTGACGTTGATGAGATGAGGCCTTACAAGATGCCCATTCAATGTCATCTTGCTCGATTGACACTCAATCACTAGTGAGAACAATTGAGAATGGACAAGGAATGGAGCTATCGTGAGACATCATATCTTCGTCTAATGACTCATCCATTGTCGTTATACTTGGTGGCTACCATGATACTGGCTAGACCCAACGAAGAATAGACAAGGCGAGTCCAAGCATTAAGGCCAAACTATGACGTCGATGAGATGAGGCCTTACAAGATGCCCATTTAATGTCATCTTGCTCGATTGACACTGTATCACTAGTGAGAACAATTGAGAATGGACTAGGAATGGAGCTATCGTGAGACATCATATCTTCGTCTAATGACTCATCCATTGTCGTTATACTTGGTGGCTACCATGCAACAGGCTAAACCCAATGAAGTATAAACAACGCGAGTCCAACCAATCGAGCCAAATTATGACGTCAATGAGATGAGGTCTTACAAGATGCCCATTCAATGTCATCTTGCTCGATTGACACTGTATCACCAGACAGAACAACTGAGTGTGGACAAGTAATGGAGCTATCGTGAGACATCATATCTTCGTCTAATGACTCATCCATTGTCGTTATACTTGATGGCTACCATGCCACTGGCTAGACCCAACAAAGTATAGACAAGGCGAGTCCAAGCAATCGAGCCAAACTGTGACGTCGATGAGATGAGGACTTACAAGATGCCCATTCAATGTCATCTTGCTCGACTGACACTGTATCACCAGTGAGAACAACTGAGTATGGACAAGGAATGGAGCTATAATGAGACATCATATCTTCATCTAATGACTCATCCATTATCGTTATACTTGGTGGCTACCATGCAACAGGCTAAACCCAACGAAGTATAGACAAGGCGAGTCCAAGCATTAAGGCCAAACTATGACGTCGATGAGATGAGGCCTTACAAGATGACCATTCAATGTCATCTTGCTCGATTGACACTGAATCACCAGTGAGAACAATTGAGTATGGCGAAGGAATGGAGCTATCATGAGACATCATATCGTTGTCTAATGACTCATCCATAGTCGTTGTACTTGGTGGCTACCATGTCATAAGCTAGACCCAACGAAGTATAGACAAGGCGAGTCCAAGCAATCGGGCCAATTTGTGACGTTGATGAGATGAGGGCTTACAAGATGCCCATTCAATGTCATGTTGCTCGATTGACACTGTATCACTAGTGAGAACAATTGAGAATGGACAAGGAATGGAGCTATCATGAGACATCATATCATCATCTAATGACTCATCCATTGTCGTTATACTTGGTGGCTACCATGCCACTGGCTAGACCCCACGAAGTATAGACAAGGTGAGTCCAAGCAATCGAGTCAAACTGTGACGTCGATGAGATAAGGCCTTACAAGATGCCCATTCAATGTCATCTTGCTCGATTGACACTATATCACCAGTGAGAACAACTGAGTATGGACAAGGAATGGAGCTATCATGAGACATCATATCATCATCTAATGACTCATCCATTGTCGTTATACTTGGTGGCTACCATGCCACTGGCTAGACCCCACGAAGTATAGACAAGGTGAGTCCAAGCATTAAGGCCAAACTATGACGTCGATGAGATGAGGCCTTACAAGATGACCATTCAATGTCATCTTGCTCGATTGACACTGAATCACCAGTGAGAACAACTGAGTGTGGACAAGTAATGGAGCTATCGTGAGAGATCATATCTTCGTCTAATGACTCATCTATTGTCGTTGTACTTGGTGGCTACCACGCCACTGGCTAGACCCAACGAAGTATAGACAAGGCGAGTCCAAGCATTAAGGCCAAACTATAACGTCGATGAGATGAGGCCTTACAAGATGACCATTCAATGTGATCTTGCTCGATTGACACTGTGCCACCAGTGAGAACAACTGATTATGGACAAGTAATGGAGCTATCATGAGACATCATATCTTCGTCTAATGACTCATCCATTGTCGTTGTACTTGGTGGCTACCATGCCACTGGCTAGACCCAACGAAGAATAGACAAGGCGAGTCCAAGCATTAAGGCGAAACTATGACGTCGATGAGATGAGGCCTTACAAGATGCCCATTCAATGTCATCTTGCTCGATTGACACTGTATCACTAGTGAGAACAACTGAGTATGGACAAGGAATGGAGCTATCGTGAGACATCATATCTTCGTCTAATGACTCATCCATTGTCGTTATACTTGGTGGCTACCATGTCACAGGCGAGACCCAACAAAGTATAGACAAGGCGAGTTCAAGCAATCGGGCCAATTTGTGACGTTGATGAGATGAGGCCTTACAAGATGCCCATTCAATGTCATCTTGCTCGATTGACACTCAATCACT
The DNA here is from genome assembly GCA_030378355.1 of Eleusine indica. NCBI lineage: Eukaryota > Viridiplantae > Streptophyta > Magnoliopsida > Poales > Poaceae > Eleusine > Eleusine indica. Next base: position 9,313 of record JARKIM010000028.1, read on the forward strand.
AGTGAGAACAATTGAGAATGGACAAGGAATGGAGCTATCGTGAGACATCATATCTTCGTCTAATGACTCATCCATTGTCGTTATACTTGGTGGCTACCATGATACTGGCTAGACCCAACGAAGAATAGACAAGGCGAGTCCAAGCATTAAGGCCAAACTATGACGTCGATGAGATGAGGCCTTACAAGATGCCCATTTAATGTCATCTTGCTCGATTGACACTGTATCACTAGTGAGAACAATTGAGAATGGACTAGGAATGGAGCTATCGTGAGACATCATATCTTCGTCTAATGACTCATCCATTGTCGTTATACTTGGTGGCTACCATGCAACAGGCTAAACCCAATGAAGTATAAACAACGCGAGTCCAACCAATCGAGCCAAATTATGACGTCAATGAGATGAGGTCTTACAAGATGCCCATTCAATGTCATCTTGCTCGATTGACACTGTATCACCAGTGAGAACAACTGAGTGTGGACAAGTAATGGAGCTATCGTGAGACATCATATCTTCGTCTAATGACTCATCCATTGTCGTTGTACTTGATGGCTACCATGCCACTGGCTAGACCCAACAAAGTATAGACAAGGCGAGTCCAAGCAATCGAGCCAAACTGTGACGTCGATGAGATGAGGACTTACAAGATGCCCATTCAATGTCATCTTGCTCGACTGACACTGTATCACCAGTGAGAACAACTGAGTATGGACAAGGAATGGAGCTATAATGAGACATCATATCTTCATCTAATGACTCATCCATTATCGTTATACTTGGTGGCTACCATGCAACAGGCTAAACCCAACGAAGTATAGACAAGGCGAGTCCAAGCATTAAGGCAAAACTATGACGTCGATGAGATGAGGCCTTACAAGATGACCATTCAATGTCATCTTGCTCGATTGACACTGAATCACCAGTGAGAACAATTGAGTATGGCGAAGGAATGGAGCTATCATGAGACATCATATCGTTGTCTAATGACTCATCCATAGTCGTTGTACTTGGTGGCTACCATGTCACAAGCTAGACCCAACGAAGTATAGACAAGGCGAGTCCAAGCAATCGGGCCAATTTGTGACGTTGATGAGATGAGGGCTTACAAGATGCCCATTCAATGTCATGTTGCTCGATTGACACTGTATCACTAGTGAGAACAATTGAGAATGGACAAGGAATGGAGCTATCGTAAGACATCATATCTTCGTCTAATGACTCATCTATTCTCGTTATACTTGGTGGCTACCATGCCACAGGCTAGACCCAACAAAGTATAGACAAGGCGAGTCCAAGCAAACGAGCCAAACTATGGCGTCGATGAGATGAGGCCTTACAAGATGCCCATTCAATGTCATCTTGCTCGATTGACACTGTGCCACCAGTGAGAACAACTGATTATGGACAAGTAATGGAGCTATCATGAGACATCATATCTTCGTCTAATGACTCATCCATTGTCGTTGTACTTGGTGGCTACCATGCCACTGGCTAGACCCAACGAAGAATAGACAAGGCGAGTCCAAGCATTAAGGCGAAACTATGACGTCGATGAGATGAGGCCTTACAAGATGCCCATTCAATGTCATCTTGCTCGATTGACACTGTATCACTAGTGAGAACAACTGAGTATGGACAAGGAATGGAGCTATCGTGAGACATCATATCTTCGTCTAATGACTCATCCATTGTCGTTATACTTGGTGGCTACCATGTCACAGGCGAGACCCAACAAAGTATAGACAAGGCGAGTTCAAGCAATCGGGCCAATTTGTGACGTTGATGAGATGAGGCCTTACAAGATGCCCATTCAATGTCATCTTGCTCGATTGACACTCAATCACTAGTGAGAACAATTGAGAATGGACAAGGAATGGAGCTATCGTGAGACATCATATCTTCGTCTAATGACTCATCCATTGTCGTTATACTTGGTGGCTACCATGATACTGGCTAGACCCAACGAAGAATAGACAAGGCGAGTCCAAGCATTAAGGCCAAACTATGACGTCGATGAGATGAGGCCTTACAAGATGCCCATTTAATGTCATCTTGCTCGATTGACACTGTATCACTAGTGAGAACAATTGAGAATGGACTAGGAATGGAGCTATCGTGAGACATCATATCTTCGTCTAATGACTCATCCATTGTCGTTATACTTGGTGGCTACCATGCAACAGGCTAAACCCAATGAAGTATAAACAACGCGAGTCCAACCAATCGAGCCAAATTATGACGTCAATGAGATGAGGCCTTACAAGATGCCCATTCAATGTCATCTTGCTCGATTGACACTGTATCACCAGTGAGAACAACTGAGTGTGGACAAGTAATGGAGCTATCGTGAGACATCATATCTTCGTCTAATGACTCATCCATTGTCGTTATACTTGATGGCTACCATGCCACTGGCTAGACCCAACAAAGTATAGACAAGGCGAGTCCAAGCAATCGAGCTAAACTGTGACGTCGATGAGATGAGGACTTACAAGATGCCCATTCAATGTCATCTTGCTCGACTGACACTGTATCACCACTGAGAACAACTGAGTATGGACAAGGAATGGAGCTATCATGAGACATCATATCTTCATCTAATGACTCATCCATTATCGTTATACTTGGTGGCTACCATGCAACAGGCTAAACCCAACGAAGTATAGACAAGGCGAGTCCAAGCATTAAGGCCAAACTATGACGTCGATGAGATGAGGCCTTACAAGATGACCATTCAATGTCATCTTGCTCGATTGACACTAAATCACCAGTGAGAACAATTGAGTATGGCGAAGGAATGGAGCTATCATGAGACATCATATCGTTGTCTAATGACTCATCCATTGTCGTTATACTTGATGGCTACCATGCCACTGGCTAGACCAAACAAAGTATAGACAAGGCGAGTCCAAGCAAACGAGCCAAACTATGGCGTCGATGAGATGAGGCCTTACAACATACCCATTCAATGTCATCTTGCTCGATTGACACTGTGCCACCAGTGAGAACAACTGATTATGGACAAGTAATGGAGCTATCATGAGACATCATATCTTCGTCTAATGACTCATCCATTGTCGTTGTACTTGGTGGCTACCATGCCACTGGCTAGACCCAACGAAGTATAGACAAGGCGAGTCCAAGCATTAAGGCAAAACTATGACGTCGATGAGATGAGGCCTTACAAGATGCTCATTCAATGTCATCTTGCTCGATTGACACTGTATCACCAGTGAGAACAACTGAGTGTGGACAAGTAATGGAGCTATCGTGAGACATCATATCTTCGTCTAATGACTCATCCGTTGTCGTTATACTTGATGGCTACCATGCCACTGGCTAGACCCAACAAAGTATAGACAAGGCGAGTCCAAGCAATCGAGCCAAACTGTGACGTCGATGAGATGAGGACTTACAAGATGCCCATTCAATGTCATCTTGCTCGACTGACCCTGTATCACCAGTGAGAACAACTGAGTATGGACAAGGAATGGAGCTATCATGAGACATCATATCTTCATCTAATGACTCATCCATTATCGTTATACTTGGTGGCTACCATGCAATAGGCTAAACCCAATGAAGTATAGACAAGGCGAGTCCAAGCATTAAGGCCAAACTATAACGTCGATGAGATGAGGCCTTACAAGATGACCATTCAATGTCATCTTGCTCGATTGACACTGAATCACCAGTGAGAACAATTGAGTATGGCGAAGGAATGGAGCTATCATGAGACATCATATCGTTGTCTAATGACTCATACATAGTCGTTGTACTTGGGGGCTACCATGTCACAAGCTAGACCCAACGAAGTGTAGACAAGGCGAGTCCAAGCAATCGGGCCAATTTGTGACGTTGATGAGATGAGGGCTTCCAAGATGCCCATTCAATGTCATCTTGCTCGATTGACACTGTATCACTAGTGAGAACAATTGAGAATGGACAAGGAATGGAGCTATCGTAAGACACCATATCTTCGTCTAATGACTCATCTATTCTCGTTATACTTGGTGGCTACCATGCCACAGGCTAGACCCAACAAAGTATAGACAAGGCGAGTCCAAGCAATCGAGCAAAACTATGGCGTCGATGAGATGAGGCCTTACAAGATGCCCATTCAATGTCATCTTGCTCGATTGACACTGTGCCACCAGTGAGAACAACTGATTATGGACAAGTAATGGAGCTATCATGAGACATCATATCTTCGTCTAATGACTCATCCATTGTCGTTGTACTTGGTGGCTACCATGCCACTGGCTAGACCCAACGAAGTATAGACAAGGCGAGTCCAAGCATTAAGGCGAAACTATGACGTCGATGAGATGAGGCCTTACAAGATGCCCATTCAATGTCATCTTGCTCGATTGACACTGTATCACTAGTGAGAACAACTGAGTATGGACAAGGAATGGAGCTATCGTGAGACATCATATCTTCGTCTAATGACTCATCCATTGTCGTTATACTTGGTGGCTACCATGTCACAGGCGAGACCCAACAAAGTATAGACAAGGCGAGTTCAAGCAATCGGGCCAATTTGTGACGTTGATGAGATGAGGCCTTACAAGATGCCCATTCAATGTCATCTTGCTCGATTGACACTCAATCACTAGTGAGAACAATTGAGAATGGACAAGGAATGGAGCTATCGTGAGACATCATATCTTCGTCTAATGACTCATCCATTGTCGTTATACTTGGTGGCTACCATGATACTGGCTAGACCCAACGAAGAATAGACAAGGCGAGTCCAAGCATTAAGGCCAAACTATGACGTCGATGAGATGAGGCCTTACAAGATGCCCATTTAATGTCATGTTGCTCGATTGACACTGTATCACTAGTGAGAACAATTGAGAATGGACTAGGAATGGAGCTATCGTGAGACATCATATCTTCGTCTAATGACTCATCCATTGTCGTTATACTTGGTGGCTACCATGCAACAGGCTAAACCCAATGAAGTATAAACAACGCGAGTCCAACCAATCGAGCCGAATTATGACGTCGATGAGATGAGGCCTTACAAGATGCCCATTCAATGTCATCTTGCTCGATTGACACTGTATCACCAGTGAGAACAACTGAGTGTGGACAAGTAATGGAGCTATCGTGAGACATCATATCTTCGTCTAATGACTCATCCATTGTCGTTATACTTGATGGCTACCATGCCACTGGCTAGACCCAACAAAGTATAGACAAGGCGAGTCCAAGCAATCGAGCTAAACTGTGACGTCGATGAGATGAGGACTTACAAGATGCCCATTCAATGTCATCTTGCTCGACTGACACTGTATCACCAGTGAGAACAACTGAGTATGGACAAGGAATGGAGCTATCATGAGACATCATATCTTCATCTAATGACTCATCCATTATCGTTATACTTGGTGGCTACCATGCAACAGGCTAAACCCAACGAAGTATAGGCAAGGCGAGTCCAAGCATTAAGGCCAAACTATGACGTCGATGAGATGAGGCCTTACAAGATGACCATTCAATGTCATCTTGCTCGATTGACACTGAATCACCAGTGAGAACAATTGAGTATGGCGAAGGAATGGAGCTATCATGAGACATCATATCGTTGTCTAATGACTCATCCATAGTCGTTGTACTTGGTGGCTACCATGTCACAAGCTAGACCCAACGAAGTATAGACAAGGCGAGTCCAAGCAATCGGGCCAATTTGTGACGTTGATGAGATGAGGGCTTACAAGATGCCCATTCAATGTCATCTTGCTCGATTGACACTGTATCACTAGTGAGAACAACTGAGTATGGACAAGGAATGGAGCTATCGTGAGACATCATATCTTCGTCTAATGACTCATCCATTGTCGTTATACTTGGTGGCTACCATGTCACAGGCGAGACCCAACAAAGTATAGACAAGGCGAGTTCAAGCAATCGGGCCAATTTGTGACGTTGATGAGATGAGGCCTTACAAGATGCCCATTCAATGTCATCTTGCTCGATTGACACTCAATCACTAGTGAGAACAATTGAGAATGGACAAGGAATGGAGCTATCGTGAGACATCATATCTTCGTCTAATGACTCATCCATTGTCGTTATACTTGGTGGCTACCATGATACTGGCTAGACCCAACGAAGAATAGACAAGGCGAGTCTAAGCATTAAGGCCAAACTATGACGTCGATGAGATGAGGCCTTACAAGATGCCCATTTAATGTCATCTTGCTCGATTGACACTGTATCACTAGTGAGAACAATTGAGAATGGACTAGGAATGGAGCTATCGTGAGACACCATATCTTCGTCCAATGACTCATCCGTTGTCGTTATACTTGGTGGCTACCATGCAACAGGCTAAACCCAATGAAGTATAAACAACGCGAGTCCAACCAATCGAGCCAAATTATGACGTCAATGAGATGAGGCCTTACAAGATGCTTATTCAATGTCATCTTGCTCGATTGACACTGTATCACCAGTGAGAACAACTGAGTGTGGACAAGTAATGGAGCTATCGTGAGACATCATATCTTCGTCTAATGACTCATCCATTGTCGTTGTACTTGGTGGCTACCATTCCACTGGCTAGACCCAACGAAGTATAGACAAGGCGAGTCCAAGCATTAAGGCGAAACTATGACGTCGATGAGATGAGGCCTTACAAGATGCCCATTCAATGTCATCTTGCTCGATTGACACTGTATCACTAGTGAGAACAACTGAGTATGGACAAGGAATGGAGCTATCGTGAGACATCATATCTTCGTCTAATGACTCATCCATTGTCGTTATACTTGGTGGCTACCATGTCACAGGCGAGACCCAACAAAGTATAGACAAGGCGAGTTCAAGCAATCGGGCCAATTTGTGACGTTGATGAGATGAGGCCTTACAAGATGCCCATTCAATGTCATCTTGCTCGATTGACACTCAATCACTAGTGAGAACAATTGAGAATGGACAAGGAATGGAGCTATCGTGAGACATCATATCTTCGTCTAATGACTCATCCATTGTCGTTATACTTGGTGGCTACCATGATACTAGCTAGACCCAACGAAGTATAGACAAGGCGAGTCCAAGCATTAAGGCGAAACTATGACGTCGATGAGATGAGGCCTTACAAGATGCCCATTCAATGTCATCTTGCTCGATTGACACTGTATCACTAGTGAGAACAACTGAGTATGGACAAGGAATGGAGCTATCGTGAGACATCATATCTTCGTCTAATGACTCATCCATTGTCGTTATACTTGGTGGCTACCATGTCACAGGCGAGACCCAACAAAGTATAGACAAGGCGAGTTCAAGCCTTCGGGCCAATTTGTGACGTTGATGAGATGAGGCCTTACAAGATGCCCATTCAATGTCATCTTGCTCGATTGACACTCAATCACTAGTGAGAACAATTGAGAATGGACAAGGAATGGAGCTATCGTGAGACATCATATCTTCGTCTAATGACTCATCCATTGTCGTTATACTTGGTGGCTACCATGATACTGGCTAGACCCAACGAAGAATAGACAAGGCGAGTCCAAGCATTAAGGCCAAACTATGACGTCGATGAGATGAGGCCTTACAAGATGCCCATTCAATGTCATCTTGCTCGATTGACACTGTATCACTAGTGAGAACAATTGAGAATGGACTAGGAATGGAGCTATCGTGAGACATCATATCTTCGTCTAATGACTCATCCATTGTCGTTATACTTGGTGGCTACCATGCAACAGGCTAAACCCAATGAAGTATAAACAAGGCGAGTTCAAGCAATCGGGCCAATTTGTGACGTTGATGAGATGAGGCCTTACAAGATGCCCATTCAATGTCATCTTGCTCGATTGACACTGGTGATACAGTGTCAATCGAGCAAGATGACGTTGAATGGGCATCTTATAAGTCCTCATCTCATCGACGTCATAGTTTGGCCCGATTGCTTCGACTCGCCTTGTCTATACTTCATTGAATCTAGCCTATGACATGGTAGCCACCAAGTATAACGATAAAGGATGAGTCAATAGATGAAGATATGATGTCTTACGATAACTCCATTCCTTGTCCATACTCAATTGTTCTCACTGGTGATACAGTGTCAATTGAGCAAGATGACATTGAATCGCCATCTTATAAGGCCTCATCTCATCGATGTCATAGTTTGGCCCGATTGCTTCGACTCGCCTTGTCTATACTTCGTTGGGTCTAGCCTGTGACATGGTAGCCACCAAGTATAGCGATAAAGGATGAGTCATTAAACGAAGATATGATGTCTTATGATAGCTCCATTCCTTGCCCATACTCAATCGTTCTCACTGGTGATACAGTGTCAATCGAGCAAGATGACATTGAATGGGCATCTTATAAGTCCTCATCTTATCGACGTCATAGTTTGGCCCGATTGCTTCGACTCGCCTTGTCTATACTTTGTTGGGTCTAGCCTGTGACATGGTAGCCACCAGGTATAGTGATAAAGGATGAGTCATTAAACGAAGATATGATGTCTTACGATAACTCCATTCCTTGTCCATACTCAATTGCTCTCACTGGTGATACAGTGTCAATTGAGCAAGATGACATTGAATCGCCATCATATAAGGCCTCATCTCATCGATGTCATAGTTTGGCCCGATTGCTTCGACTCGCCTTGTCTATACTTCATTGGGTCTAGCCTATGACATGGTAGCCACCAAGTATAACAATAATGGATGACTCATTAGACGAAGATATGACGTCTCACGATAGCTCCATTCCTTGTCCATACTCAATTGTTCTCACTGGTGATACAGTGTCAATTGAGCAAGATGACATTGAATCGCCATCTTATAAGGCCACATCTCATCGACATCATAGTTTGGCCCGATTAATTGGACTCGCCTTGTCTATACTTTGTTGGGTGTAGCTTGTGCATGGTAGCCACCAAGTATTACAACAATGGATGACTCAATAGTCGAAGATATGACGTCTCACGATAGCTCCATTCCTTGTCCATACTCAATTGTTCTCGGTGGTGATACGATGTCAATCGATCAAGATAACATTGAATGGGCATCTTGTAAGGCCTCATCTCATCGACGTCATAGTTTGGCCTTAATGCTTGGACTCGCCTTGTCTATACTTCATTGGGTTTAGCCTGTTGCATGGTAGCCACCAAGTATAACGATAATGGATGAGTCATTAGATGAAGATATGATGTCTCATGATAGCTCCATTCCTTGTCCATTGTCAATTGTTCTCACTAGTGATACAGTGTGAATCGAGCAAGATGATATTGAATGGGCATCTTGTAAGGCCTCATCTCATCAACGTCACAAATTGGCCCGATTGCTTGGACTCGCCTTGTCTATACTTCGTTGGGTCTAGCCAGTGGCATGGTAGCCACCAAGTATAACGACAATGAATGACTCATTAGATGAAGATATGATGTCTCACGATAGCTCCATTACTTGTCCATACTCAGTTGTTCTCACTAGTGATACAGTGTCCATCGAGCAAGATGACATTGAATGGGCATCTTGTAAGGCCTCATCTCATCGACGTCATAGTTTGGCCCGATTGCTTGGACTCACCTTGTCTATACTTCGTTGGGTCTAGCCAGTAGCATGGTAGCCACCAAGTATAACGACAATGGATGAGTCATTAGACGAAGATATGATGTCTCACGATAGCTCCATTCCTAGTCCGTTCTCAATTGTTCTCACTGGTGATTCAGTGTCAATCGAGCAAGATGACATTGAATGGGCATCATGTAAGGCCTCATCTCATCGACGTCACAGTTTGGCCCAATTGCTTGGACTCGCCTTGTTATACTTCGTTGGGTCTAGCCAGTGGCATGGTAGCCACCAAGTATAACGACAATGGATGAGTCATTAGACGAAGATACGATGTCTCATGATAGCTCCATTCCTTGTCCATTCTCAATTGTTCTCACTGGTGATTCGGTGTCAATCGATCAAGATGACACTGAATGGGCATCTTGTAAGCCCTTATCTCATCGACGTCATAGTTTGGCTCTATTGCTTGGACTCACCTTGTCTATACTTCGTTGGGTCTAGCCTGTGGCGTGGTAGCCACCAAGTATAACGACAATGGATGAGTCATTAGACGAAGATATGTTGTCTCACGATAGCTCCATTCCTTGTCCATACTCAATTGTTCTCTCTGGTGATACAGTGTCAATCGAGCAAGCTGACATTGAATGGGCATCTTTTAAGGCCTCATCTCATCGACGTCACAGTTTGGCCCGATTGCTTCGACTCGCCTTGTCTATACTTCGTGGAGTCTAGCCTATGACATGGTAGCCACGAAGTATAACGATAAAGGATGAGTCATTAAACGAAGATATGATGTCTTATGATAACTCCAGTCCTTTTCCATACTGAATTGTTCTCACTGGTGATACAGTGTCAATTGAGCAAGATGGTATTGAATCGCCATCTTATAAGGCCTCATCTCATCGACATCATAGTTTGGCCCGATTAATTGGACTCGCCTAGTCTTTACTTCGTTGGATGTAGCTTGTGCATGGTAGCCACCAAGTATAACAACAATGGATGACTCAGTAGACGAAGATATGACGTCTCACGATAGCTCCATTCCTTGTCAATACTCAATCGTTCTCACTGGTGATACAGTGTCAATCGAGCAAGATGACATTGAATGGACATCTTATAAGTCCTCATCTTATCGACGTCATAGTTTGGCCCGATTGCTTCGACTCGTCTTGTCTATACTTCGTTGGGTCTAGCCTGTGACATGGTAGCCACCAAGTATAGCGATAAAGGATGAGTCATTAAACGAAGATATGATGTCTTATGATAACTCCATTCCTTGTCCATACTCAATTGTTCTCTCTGGTGATACAGTGTCAATCGAGCAAGATGACATTGAATGGGCATGTTGTAAGGCCTCATCTTATCGACGTCACAGTTTGGCCCGATTGCTTCGGCTCGCCTTGTCTATACTTCGTTGAATCTAGCCTATGACGTGGTAGCCACCAAGTATAACGATAAAGGATGAGTCATTAGATGAAGATATCATGTCTTACGATAACTCCATTCCTTGTCCATACTCAATTGTTCTCACTGGTGATACAGTGTCAATTGAGCAAGGTGACATTGAATCGCCATCTTATAAGGCCTCATCTCATCGACGTCATAGTTTGGCCCGATTGCTTCAACTCGCCTTGTCTATACTTCGTTGGGTCTAGCCTGTGACATGGTAACCACCAAGTATAACAATAAAGGATGAGTCATTAAACGAAGATATGATGTCTTATGATAACTCCATTCCTTGTCCATACTCAATTGTTCTCACTGGTGATACAGTGTCAATTGAGCAAGATGGTATTGAATCGCCATCTTATAAGGCCTCATCTGATCGACATCATAGTTTGGCCCGATTAATTGGACTCGTCTAGTCTTTACTTCATTGGGTGTAGCTTGTGTATGGTAGCCACCATGTATAACAACAATGGATGACCCATTAGGCGAAGATATGACGTCTCACGATAGCTCCATTCCTTGTCCATACTTAATTGTTCTCTCTGGTGATATAGTGTCAATCGAGCAAGATGACATTGAATGGGCATCTTGTAAGGCCTCATCTCATCGACGTCACAGTTTGGCCCGATTGCTTCGACTCGCCTTGTCTATACTTCATCGGGTCTTGCCTGTGACATGGTAGCCACCAAGTATAGCGATAAAGGATGAGTCATTAAATGAATATATGATGTCTTATGATAACTCCATTCCTTGTCCATACTCAATTGTTCTCTCTGGTGATACAGTGTCAATCGAGTAAGATGACATTGAATGGGCATCTTGTAAGGCCTCATCGATGTCACAGTTTGGCCCGATTGCTTCGACTCGCCTTGTCTTTACTTCGTTGAATCTAGCCTATAAAATGGTAGCCACCAAGTATAACGATAAAGGATGAGTCATTAAACGAAGATATGATGTCTTACGATAACTCTATTCCTTTTCCATACTCAATTGTTCTCACTGGTGATACAGTGTCAATTGAGCAAGATGGTATTGAATCGCCATCTTATAAGGCCTCATCTCATGACAGCTCCATTCCTTGTCCATACTCAATCGTTCTCACTGGTGATACAATGTCAATCGAGCAAGATGACATTGAATGGGCATCTTATAAGTCACAGTTTCGCCCGATTGCTTCGACTCGCCTTGTCTATAATTTATTGGGTCTATCCTATTACATGGTAGCCACCAAGTATAATGACAAAGGATGAGTCATTAAACGAAGATATGATGTCTTATGATAACTCCATTCCTTGTCCATACTGAATTGTTCTCACTGGTGATACAGTGTTAATTGAGCAAGATGACATTGAATGGGCTTCTAATAAGGCCTCATCTCATCAACATCATAGTTTGGCCCGATTAATTGGACTCTCCTTGTCTATACTTTATTGGGTCTAGCCTGTGGCATGGTAGTCACCAAGTATAACAACAATGGATGACTCATTAGATGAAGATATGATGTCTCACGATAGCTCCATTCCTTGTCCATACTCAATCGTTCTCACTGGTGATACAGTGTCAATCGAGCAAGATGACATTGAATGGGCATCTTATAAGTCCTCATCTCATCAACGTCATAGTTTGGCCCGATTGCTTCGACTCGCCTCGTATTTACTACGTTGGGTCTAGCCTGTGACATGGTAGCCACCAAGTATAACGATAAAGGATGAGTCATTAAACGAAGATATGATGTCTTACGATAACTCCATTCCTTGTCCATACTCAATTGCTCTCACTGGTGATACAGTGTCAATTGAGCAAGATGACATTGAATCGCCATCTTATAAGGCCTCATCTCATCGATGTCATAGTTTGGCCCGATTGCTTCGACTCGCCTTGTCTATACTTCGTTGGGTCTAGCCTATGACATGGTAGCCACCAAGTATAGCGATAAAGGATGAGTCATTAAACGAATATATGATGTCTTACGACAACTCCATTCCTTGTCCATACTCAATTGCTCTCACTGGTGATACAGTGTCAATTGAGCAAGATGACATTGAATCGCCATCTTATAAGGCCTCATCTCATCGATGTCATAGTTTGGCCCGATTGCTTCGACTCGCCTTGTCTATACTTCGTTGGGTCTAGCCTATGACATGGTAGCCACCAAGTATAGCGATAAAGGATGAGTCATTAAACGAATATATGATGTCTTATGATAACTCCATTCCTTGTTCATACTCAATTGTTCTCTCTGCTGATACAGTGTCAATCGAGCAAGATGACATTGAATGGGCATCTTGTAAGGCCTCATCTTATCGACGTCACAGTTTGGCCCGATTGCTTCGACTCGCCTTGTCTTTACTTCGTTGAATCTAGCCTATAAAATGGTAGCCACCAAGTATAACGATAACAGATGAGTCATTAAACGAAGATATGATGTCTTACGATAACTCCATTCCTTTTCCATACTCAATTGTTCTCACTGGTGATACAGTGTCAATTGAGCAAGATGGTATTGAATCGCCATCTTATAAGGCCTCATCTCACGACAGCTCCATTCCTTGTCCATACTCAATCGTTCTCACTGGTGATACAGTGTCAATCGAGCAAGATGACATTGAATGGGCATCTTATAAGTCACAGTTTCGCCCGATTGCTTCGACTCGCCTTGTCTATAATTTGTTGGGTCTAGCCTATGACATGGTAGCCACCAAGTATAATGACAAAGGATGAGTCATTAAACGAAGATATAATGTCTTATGATAACTCCATTCCTTGTCCATACTGAATTGTTCTCACTGGTGATACAGTGTTAATTGAGCAAGATGACATTGAATCGGCATCTTATAAGGCCTCATCTCATCGACATCATAGTTTGGCCAGATTAATTGGACTCTCCTTGTCTATACTTTATTGGGTCTAGCCTGTGGCATGGTAGTCACCAAGTATAACAACAATGGATGACTCATTAGATGAAGATATGATGTCTCACGATAGCTCCATTCCTTGTCCATACTCAATCGTTCTCACTGGTGATACAGTGTCAATCGAGCAAGATGACATTGAATGGGCATCTTATAAGTCCTCATCTCATCAACGTCATAGTTTGGCCCGATTGCTTCGACTCGCCTCGTCTTTACTTCGTTGGGTCTAGCCTGTGACATGGTAGCCACCAAGTATAACGATAAAGGATGAGTCATTAAACGAAGATATGATGTCTTACGATAACTCCATTCCTTGTCCATACTCAATTGCTCTCACTGGTGATACAGTGTCAATTGAGCAAGATGACATTGAATCGCCATCATATAAGGCCTCATCTCATCGATGTCATAGTTTGGCCCGATTGCTTCGACTCGTCTTGTCCATACTTCGTTGGGTCTAGCCTGTGACATGGTAGCCACCAAGTATAGCGATAAAGGATGAGTCATTAAACGAATATATGATGTCTTATGATAACTCCATTCCTTGTCCATATTCAATTGCTCTCACTGGTGATACAGTGTCAATCGAGCAAGATGACATTGACTGGGCATCTTGTAAGGCCTCATCTTATCGACGTCACAGTTTGGTCCGATTGCTTCGACTCGCCTTGTCTATACTTTATTGGGTCTATCCTGTGGCATGGTAGTCACCAAGTATAACAACAATGGACGACTCATTAGATGAAGATATGATATCTCACGATAGCTCCATTGCTTGTCCATACTCAATCGTTCTCACTGGTGATACTGTGTCAATCGAGCAATATGAGATTGAATGGGCATCTTATAAGTCCTCATCTCATCGACGTCATAGTTTGGCCCGATTGCTTCGACTCGCCACGTCTTTACTTCGTTCGGTCTAGCCTATGACGTGGTAGCCACCAAGTATAACGATAAAGGATGAGTCATTAAACGAAGATATGATGTCTTACGATAACTCCATTCCTTGTCCATACTCAATTGTTCTCACTGGTGATACAGTGTGAATTGAGCTAGATGACATTGAATCGCCATCTTATAAGGCCTCATCTCATCGATGTCATAGTTTGGCCCGACTGCTTCGACTCGCCTTGTGTATACTTCGTTGGTTCTAGCATGTGACATGGTAGCCACCAAGTATAGCGATAAAGGATGAGTCATTAAACGAATATATGATGTCTTATGATAACTCCATTCCTTGTCCATACTCAATTGTTCTCTCTGGTGATACAGTGTCAATCGAGCAAGATGATATTGAATGGGCATCTTGTAAGGCCTCATCTTATCGACGTCACAGTTTGGCCCGATTGCTTCGACTCGCCTTGTCTATACTTCGTTGAATCTAGCCTATGACATGGTAGCCACAAAGTATAACGATAAAGGATGAGTCATTAAACGAAGATTTGATGTCTTACGATAACTCCATTCCTTGTCCATACTTAATAGTTCTCACTGGTGATACAGTGTCAATTGAGCAAGATGACATTGAATCGCCATCTTATAAGGCCTCATCTCATCGACGTCATAGTTTGGCCCGATTGCTTCGACTCGCCTTGTCTATACTTCGTTGGGTCTAGCCTGTGACATGGTAGCCACCAAGTATAACGATCAAGGATGAGTCCTTAAACGAAGATATGATGTCTTATGATAACTCCATTCCTTGTCCAAACTCAATTGTTGTCACTGGTGATACAGTGTCAATCGAGCAAGATGACATTGAATGGACATCTTGTAAGGCCTCATCTCATCGACGTCCCAGTTTGGCCTGATTGCTTCGACTCGCCTTGTCCATACTTTGTTGGGTCTAGCCTATGACATGGTATCCACCAAGTATAATGACAAAGGATGAGTCATTAAACAAAGATATGATGTCTTACGATAACTCCATTCCTTGTCCATACTGAATTGTTCTCACTGGTGATACAGTGTTAATTGAGCAAGATGACATTGAATCGGCATCTTATAAGGCCTCATCTCATCGACATCATAGTTTGGCCCGATTAATTGGACTCGCCTTGTCTATACTTTATTGGGTCTAGCCTGTGGCATGGTACTCACCAAGTATAACAACAATGGATGACTCATTAGATGAAGATATGATGTCTCACGATACCTCCATTCCTTGTCCATACTCAATCGTTCTCACTGGTGATACAGTGTCAATCGAGCAAGATGACATTGAATGGGCATCTTATAAGTCCTCATCTCATCGACATCATAGTTTAGCCCGATTGCTTCGACTCGCCTTGTCTATACTTCGTTGGGTCTAGCCTGTGACATGGTAGCCACCAAGTATAGCGATAAAGGATGAGTCATTAAACGAATATATGATGTCTTATGATAACTCCATTCCTTGTCCATACTCAATTGTTCTCTCTGGTGATATAGTGTCAATCGAGCAAGATGACATTGAATGGGCATCTTGTAAGGCCTCATCTGATCGACATCATAGTTTGGCCCGATTGCTTCGACTCGTCTTGTCTATACTTTGTTGGGTCTAGCATGTGACATGGTAGCCACCAAGTATAACGATAAAGGATGAGTCATTAAACGAAGATATGATGTCTTATGATAACTCCATTCCTTGTCCAAACTCAATTGTTCTCACTGGTGATACAGTGTCAATCGAGCAAGATGACATTGAATGGGCATCTTGTAAGGCCTCATCTCATCGACGTCACAGTTTGGCCCGATTGCTTCGACTCGCCTTGTCCATACTTTGTTGGGTCTAGCCTATGACATGGTAGCCACCAAGTATAATGACAAAGGATGAGTCATTAAACGAAGATATGATGTCGTATGATAACTCCATTCCTTGTCCATACTCAATTGTTCTCACTGGTGATACAGTGTCAATTGAGCAAGATGGTATTGAATCGCCATCTTATAAGGCCTCATCTCACGATAGCTCCATTCCTTTTCCATACTCAATCGTTCTCACTGGTGATACAGTGTCAATCGAGCAAGATGACATTGAATGGGCATCTTATAAGTCACAGTTTTGCCCGATTGCTTCGACTCGCCTTGTCTATAATTTGTTGGGTCTAGCCTATGACATGGTAGCCACCATGTATAATGACAAAGGATGAGTCATTAAACGAAGATATGATGTCTTATGATAACTCCAATCCTTGTCCATACTGAATTGTTCTCACTGGTGATACAGTGTTAATTGAGCAAGATGACATTGAATCGGCATCTTATAAGGCCTCATCTCATCGACATCATATTTTGGCCCGATTAATTGGACTCTCCTTGTCTATACTTTATTGGGTCTAGCCTGTGGCATGGTAGTCACCAAGTATAACAACAATGGATGACTTATTAGATGAAGATATGATGTCTCACGATAGCTCCATTCCTTGTCCATACTCAATCGTTCTCACTGGTGATACAGTGTCAATCGAGCAAGATGACATTGAATGGGCATCTTATAAGTCCTCATCTCATCAACGTCATAGTTTGACCCAATTGCTTCGACTCGCCTCGTCTTTACTTCGTTGGGTCTAGCCTGTGACATGGTAGCCACGATGATGAGGACATCAACGACATACGAATAATGACGACGGAAGATGGCGCGCCAAACCAAGCTGTCACACCTTCACCTCTCGTCGTCGCGCCTCCTCGAGTTACGGATCCATCTTCTAACGAGACGACGACGTACAAGGGCCCAATCACTAGAGCTCGAGCCCAGGAATTGAAGACGGTTTTGATGCTAAGGAACGACGGCCCAGGATGATGTCGCCCGAAGGCCCACGTGGCCCAAGTCGCACGACTCCCTCTCCACCGCGCGCCTCTCCACTTCAGCCAGTCCTAGATGCCTCGTCCTCCCCCTATATAGTCAAGGGCTGCGCCCCTTGTAATCTTCGAGTTTTGTTTTAAGTTTAGCTTAGCTATACATCCGTCTCTCGACGTGAATTCAGAACTCCACCTTCGTGCAATACATCAGATTGGTCGCCTCTAATTCTTGCTCGTTCTTCGATTGCGCGTAAGAATTGATCCTCGTGATCAGGTTGATCTTGTTTACCACAAGGTTAATATCCTCCGGAAGTTGGTTCAGCGATTGCATTGGCGCTTCGGCTTGCTCGTCGTAGTCGGATCGTGAGGGTCGACATCCACCAAATCAAAGTTATCTCCACTCGCCGAAAGATCGGGCACTCTACACCTATCAAGTGGTATCAGATTCCAGTGTTTCTCGGTGAGTTTTTTCCAAGTCCACATAAACCAGAAACTACAAAAAAAAAAAGTTAACCCCAGTACGGTTTTGAGCCTTGCACTTTCGTTCAATAATTTGCGTTGTTGAGTTTTTGTGCTTTCGCTTTTGATCGTTGCTGGTACACTATGTTTCATCGTTTTCTTCCTATCATCGTCGTATCCTTCCGCCGTGCCGCGTGTTTTCACCACCACAGTTTGCTTTCCGCCGCATCTGTTTACCCCGTCTCGCTTGCCAAATTTTCCCACTGCACCGTGAGTCCGGGTCAATCACTGCCTCGACGATCGAGTCCTACTCGGTTACGTCATGACCCGCTCGCCTCGCCCTGTGTTTAGTTCTGTTCGGTTTCGTGTGTCCCGTTCGCCTCGCTGATCGAGTCCTACTCGGTTACGTCGTGACCCGCTCGCCTTGCCTTGTATTTAGTTCTGTTCGGTTTCGTGTGTCCCGCTCGCCTCGCTGATCGAGTCCTACTCGGTTACGTCATGACCTGTTCGCCTCGCCCTGTGTTTGTTTCAGCTCGGTTTCGTTTGTTCCTACTCTAGAGAGAGAGAGAGAGTATATATCTTTTTATTACCGTTCTACCCCTGCCTCAAAAAAAAAGTGCTTGTGCTTAATTGCTTATTTGAGGTCTCATTGTTTATATTTTCAGCAAAAAGTATAAAAAAAGAGAGAAAAAAAAGAAAGAAAAAAAGAGAAAAAAAAGAAAAAAAAGAAAAAAAAGAGAAAAAAAAAGAGCGGCTGAGCAACACAGGCGATGCGTTCGTGCTGCACTTTGTTTTGATCCTTTTTCCTTCCTCTTGCACTTGTACCGGCAGCAATCTTTTCGCGTTTAGCACCATTATTCAGCTTTGCAGTTATTGTTTGAATTGTGCTAACCCTAGGATTGAGTGCAGCCTCCTAGCCCCACAAATTTTCTACTACGAGCAGGTTTTTGTTTCACCACGCAATCGCTCCACCAATCTTCCACCGGTTTTACCTGTGGTTGCAGTTCACGCTTGCGTGCTTGGTAAGGACGGGTAAGAATTTTATAACAGCTTTTTGATTGAGCTTTTCATCCACCACTCACCTCTCGTTGTAGGATCCCGCTTTTTGTATTGCTTGTGTTTCTATGGCAGAAAACAGCTCGAAGTCGGAGGAGCTCACCCTCCAGGATGTCTAGGCACAGGTAGATGGTCTACAAAACGACATGAAGACGATGCACGAGAGACTTGACTCTACGGTCACTTCGTCGAATGAGCGTTTTGATCAACTGGACCTCGCTGATACGGCTGCCCGCACCACGCTCGCGACGATCATGACTCGTCTTGAGGCCATGTCGACGCAGCTTGGGACCATGACGACGCAGCTCACGGAGTTGCAACATGCACGTGACTACGGCGCCGACACCGAGCAGGATGACGACAATCGCCGTGGTCATGCTCGTAGGGTACGTGTTCCTATTAATGATTCTTTTGCCAAAATAAAATTTCGTATTCCCACTTTTAATGGCAAATATGATCCGGGTGCTTATCTTGATTGGGAATTAGAGGTTGAACAAAAATTTGCATGCCATGATATTCCTGCTAATTTACAAGTTAAGGCTGCTATTAGTGAATTTACTGAATTTGCTTTACTTTGGTGGCGTGAGTATAGACAAAGATATCCTGATAATATTCCAGCCACTTGGACGGCATTAAAAGCTGCTATGCGTCATCGTTTTGTGCCGTCATATTATGCTAGAGATTTGCTTAATCAAATGCAGCGTTTTCAACAAGGTTCACTTTCTGTAGAGGATTATTATCAAGCTTTGCAAAAGGGTATGATTCGCTGTGGTTTAGTTGAACTGGATGATGCTGCTATGGCTCGCTTTAGGGGTGGGTTAAATCGTGAAATTCAGAATATTCTTGATTATAAGCATTATGATGATATGACCACCTTATTTGAATATGCTTGTAAAGCTGAACGTGAAGTGCAGGATCGACAATGTTCGTCAAGACCTAACATTTTTGTAGGGTCCAAGACGCCTTCAGCTCCACGGTCGACACCTCCTTCCACGTCGCGCGACCACTCCTCGACCACGTCCAAGTCGAGTGCTCCATCCACGGCCAAATCTGCCTCGTTCGTGCCGTCCTCCTCGTCGTCTGGACGAGCTCGTGATATTCAGTGTCACCGTTGCCGAGGAATTGGTCATGTGATACGCGATTGTCCAAATAAACGAACTATGTTGATTCGTGACGACGGTGGGTATTCTTCTGCTAGTGATTCTGAGGATATTCAGCAGACTATGCTTGCCACTAATCATGCAGATAATACGGAGCTTCATGTCGACTCTAGTGCCGCCGACAGGTATGCCACTCTTGTTGTGCAGCGTGTTCTTAGTACACAGGTCGTTCAGAATGAAAAGCATCAGCGCCACAACATTTTTCATATCAAAGGCGTTGTGCAAGAACGAGCGGTCCGTATAATCATCGATGGTGGCAGTTGCAACAATTTGGCTAGTACGACCTTGGTGGAGCAGTTGTCATTGCCAACAAGGAAGCATCCACATCCTTATCATGTTCAATGGCTTAATGATGGCGGCAAAATAAAGGTAACGCGCTCGGTACGTGTTCCTTTCTCTCTTGGCACCTACTCTGATTTTGTAGATTGTCATGATGTTCCAATGGAAGCATGCTCTTTGTTGCTTGGCCGTCCTTGGCAATATGATGTCGATAGTGTTCATCATGGTCGCTCCAATCATTATTCCTTCATGTTCAAGGGTCAGAAAATTGTTATTCATCCTATGACACCTGAACAAGTTCTTAAAGATGATATTGCTCGAGCGACAAAAGCTGCAAAATTGGTTACATCGCCTCCTGTTGCACCTGTTCAATATGAGATCAAATTGAATAACCCTATCTTGCTTGCTACACGTGCTGATTTTGATGAATTACATGATGCTAATCTGCTTTGCTATGCGCTAGTTTGCTCTCGTATACTTGTTTCACTAGATGAGGCGCCTATGTTGCATATTCCTCCTGCTGTTGCTAACCTTTTGCAGGACTATAAAGATGTTTTTCCTGCTGAATTGCCACCGGGTCTTCCTCCTATTCGTGGCATAGAACATCAGATTGATTTAATTCCAGGCGCACAGCTTCCTAATCGCGCCCCGTACCGCACAAATCCTGAGGAGACGAAAGAAATTCAGCGTCAAGTGCAGGCATTGCTTGATAAAGGTTACATTCGTGAGTCTCTCAGCCCTTGTTCGGTTCCTGTTTTGCTTGTTCCTAAGAAAGATGGTTCTTGGCGTATGTGTGTAGATTGTCGTGCAATTAACAATATTACAATTCGTTATCGATATCCTATACCACGCCTTGATGATATGCTTGATGAACTTACTGGTGCCACAATTTTCTCTAAGGTTGATTTACGTAGTGGTTACCATCAAATAAGAATGAAATTAGGAGATGAATGGAAAACGGCTTTTAAAACTAAATTTGGCTTGTATGAATGGTTGGTTATGCCGTTTGGATTGTCTAATGCTCCTAGCACTTTTATGCGCTTAATGAATGAAGTTCTTCGGTCTTTCATTGGAATATTTGTTGTTGTCTATTTTGATGATATCCTTATATACAGCAAATCCATGAATGAGCATTTAGATCATTTGCGTGCTGTTTTTGATGCTTTGCGTGCTGCTCACTTGTTTGGGAACATGGAAAAATGCACTTTTTGCACGCAACGTGTTTCGTTTCTTGGATATGTTGTTACTCCACAGGGCATTGAGGTCGATAGCAGCAAGGTGGACGCCATTCAGAGTTGGCCCCAACCGACGACGGTCACACAGGTTCGCAGTTTTCTTGGTCTTGCAGGCTTCTATCGTCGTTTTGTGCGGGATTTCAGTTCTATTGCTGCACCATTACATGAGCTGACCAAGAAGGGTGCGTCATTTGAGTGGGGCGCACCACAAGACGACGCATTCAACACTTTAAAGGAACGGTTAACTCATGCTCCTCTCTTACAATTGCCTAATTTTGATAAAGTGTTTGAATTGGAATGTGATGCTAGTGGAATTGGTTTGGGTGCTGTTTTGTTGCAAGATCATAAACCCATTGCTTATTTTAGTGAGAAGTTAAGTGGTGCTGCTCTTAAAATATTCCACTTATGATAAAGAACTTTATGCTTTAGTAAGAACTTTGCAAACATGGCAGCATTATTTATGGCCTCGCGAATTTATTATTCATTCTGATCATGAGGCTGTGAAACATATTAGAACCCAAACTAATCTGAATCGTCGTCATGCTAAATGGGTTGAATTTATTGAATCTTTTCCATACATCATTAAACATAAAAACGGGAAGGAAAATGTGATTGCCGATGCTTTGTCTCGTCGTTATATGATGCTGTCCCAATTAGACTTTAAAATCTTTGGTTTGCAAGCTTTGAAAGATCAATATGTGAATGATGCTGATTTTCATGATATTATGATGCATTGTAAGGATGGCAAACCTTGGGGCAAATTTCATATGCAGGATGGGTTCCTGTTTCGTGCTAACAAGCTGTGTATTCCAGCTAGCTCGGTTCGTCTTTTGTTGTTACAGGAGGCGCATGGAGGTGGTCTTATGGGTCACTTCGGAGTTTTCAAGACACATGAGGTGTTGGCCGACCATTTCTTTTGGCCACGGATGCGCCGTGATGTTGAGCGCCTTGTTGCACGCTGTACTACATGTCAAAAAGCTAAATCTCGTTTGGGTAATCATGGTTTGTATATGCCCTTGCCTGTTCCCTCTTCTCCTTGGCATGATATTTCGATGGATTTTGTTTTGGGATTGCCTCGCACTAAGAAGGGGAGGGACAATATTTTTGTGGTTGTTGATCGTTTCTCTAAAATGGCTCACTTTATACCTTGTCATAAAACTGATGATGCCTCAAATGTTGCTGAATTGTTCTTTCGAGAGATTGTTAGATTGCATGGAATTCCTAAAACAATTGTCTCTGATCGTGATGCTAAGTTTCTTAGTCATTTTTGGCGTTCTCTTTGGAATAAATTAGGAACTAAGCTGCTGTTTAGTACTACTTGTCATCCTCAAACTAATGGGCAAACTGAGGTAGTAAATAGAACTTTGTCTGCTATGCTTAGAGCTGTTTTAGATAAAAATTTGAGACGTTGGGAAGATTGTTTACCTCATGTTGAATTTGCTTATAATCGTGCTACACATTCTGCCACTAAGATGTGTCCTTTTGAGGTTGTTTATGGCTATGTTCCTAAGGCGCCTTATGATTTGTTTGCTATTGATGCTGAAGATGAACCACATCTTGATGCTCTTGCTCATATTGATCACATGAAACAATTGCATGAAGAAACACAACACAACATTGCCATTGCTAATAAAAAGTATCAAGTTGCTGGTAGTAAAGGTAGAAAACATATTTCTTTTGAACCTGGTGATTTGGTTTGGTTGCACTTGCGTAAAGATAGATTTTCTACTTTGCGTCGTTCTAAACTGATGCCTCGTGCTGCTGGTCCTTTTAAAGTGCTAACCAAGATTAACGATAATGCTTATGTTCTTGACTTGCCCATGGAGTTTGGTGTTTCCACTAGTTTTAATGTTGCAGATTTGAAACCATACTTGGGTGAGGATGATGAGTTGCCGTCGAGGACGACTTCACTTCAAGAAGGGGAGGATGATGAGGACATCAACGACATACGAATAATGACGACGGAAGATGGCGCGCCAAACCAAGCTGTCACACCTTCACCTCTCGTCGTCGCGCCTCCTCGAGTTACGGATCCATCTTCTAACGAGACGACGACGTACAAGGGCCCAATCACTAGAGCTCGAGCCCAGGAATTGAAGACGGTTTTGATGCTAAGGAACGACGGCCCAGGATGATGTCGCCCGAAGGCCCACGTGGCCCAAGTCGCACGACTCCCTCTCCACCGCGCGCCTCTCCACTTCAGCCAGCCCTAGATGCCTCGTCCGCCCCCTATATAGTCAAGGGCTGCGCCCCTTGTAATCTTCGAGTTTTGTTTTAAGTTTAGCTTAGCTATACATCCGTCTCTCGACGTGAATTCAGAACTCCACCTTCGTGTAATACATCAGATTGCTCGCCTCTAATTCTTGCTCGTTCTTCGATTGCGCGTAAGAATTGATCCTCGTGATCAGGTTGATCTTGTTTACCACAAGGTTAATATCCTCCGGAAGTTGGTTCGGCGATTGCATTGGCGCTTCGGCTTGCTCGTCGTAGTCGGATCGTGAGGGTCGACATCCACCAAATCGAAGTTATCTCCACTCGCCGAAAGATCGGGCACTCTACACCTATCACACGAAGTATAACGATAAAGGATGAGTCATTAAACGAAGATATGATGTCTTACGATAACTCCATTCCTTGTCCAGACTCAATTGCTCTCACTGGTGATACAGTGTCAATTGAGCAAGATGACATTGAATCGCCATCTTATAAGGCCTCATCTCATCGATGTCATAGTTTGGCCCGATTGCTTCGACTCACCTTGTCTATACTTTGTTGGGTCTAGCATGTGACATGGTAGCCACCAAGTATAGCGATAAAGGATGAGTCATTAAACGAATATATGATGTCTTATGATAACTCCATTCCTTGTTCATACTCAATTGTTCTCTCTGGTGATACAGTGTCAATCGAGCAAGATGACATTGAATGGGCATCTTGTAAGGCCTCATCTTATCGACGTCACAGTTTGGCCCGATTGCTTTGACTCGCCTTGTCTATACTTCGTTGAATCTAGCCTATGACATGGTAGCCACCAAGTATAATGATAAAGGATGAGTCATTAGATGAAGATATGATGTCTCACGATACCTCCATTCCTTGTCCATACTCAATCGTTCTCACTGGTGATACAGTGTCAATCGAGCAAGATGACATTGAATCGCCATCATATAAGTCCTCATCTCATCGACGTCATAGTTTGGCCCGATTGCTTCGACTCGCCTTGTCTATACTTCGTTGGGTCTAGCCTGTGACATGGTAGCCACCAAGTATAGCGATAAAGGATGAGTCATTAAACGAATATATGATGTCTTATGATAACTCCATTCCTTGTCCATACTCAATTGTTCTCTCTGGTGATATAGTGTCAATCGAGCAAGATGACATTGAATGGGCATCTTGTAAGGCCTCATCTGATCGACATCATAGTTTGGCCCGATTGCTTCGACTCGTCTTGTCTATACTTCGTTGGGTCTAGCATGTGACATGGTAGCCACCAAGTATAACGATAAAGGATGAGTCATTAAACGAAGATATGATGTCTTATGATAACTCCATTCCTTGTCCAAACTCAATTGTTCTCACTGGTGATACAGTGTCAATCGAGCAAGATGACATTGAATGGGCATCTTGTAAGGCCTCATCTCATCGACGTCACAGTTTGGCCCGATTGCTTCGACTCGCCTTGTCCATACTTTGTTGGGTCTAGCCTATGACATGGTAGCCACCAAGTATAATGACAA
The DNA here is from genome assembly GCA_030378355.1 of Eleusine indica. Taxonomy (NCBI): domain Eukaryota; kingdom Viridiplantae; phylum Streptophyta; class Magnoliopsida; order Poales; family Poaceae; genus Eleusine; species Eleusine indica. The sequence continues at coordinate 34,925 of JARKIM010000028.1, forward strand.
AGGATGAGTCATTAAACGAAGATATGATGTCTTATGATAACTCCATTCCTTGTCCATACTCAATTGTTCTCACTGGTGATACAGTGTCAATTGAGCAAGATGGTATTGAATCGCCTTCTTATAAGGCCTCATCTCACGATAGCTCCATTCCTTGTCCATACTCAATCGTTCTCACTGGCGATACAGTGTCAATCGAGCAAGATGACATTGAATGGGCATCTTATAAGTCACAGTTTCGCCCGATTGCTTCGACTCGCCTTGTCTATAATTTGTTGGGTCTAGCCTATGACATGGTAGCCACCAAGTATAATGACAAAGGATGAGTCATTAAACGAAGATATGATGTCTTATGATAAGTCCAATCCTTGTCCATACTGAATTGTTCTCACTGGTGATACAGTGTTAATTGAGCAAGATGACATTGAATCGGCATCTTATAAGGCCTCATCTCATCGACATCATAGTTTGGCCCGATTAATTGGACTCTCCTTGTCTATACTTTATTGGGTCTAGCCTGTGGCATGGTAGTCACCAAGTATAACAACAATGGATGACTCATTAGATGAAGATATGATGTCTCACGATAGCTCCATTCCTTGTCCATACTCAATCGTTCTCACTGGTGATACAGTGTCAATCGAGCAAGACGACATTGAATGGGCATCTTATAAGTCCTCATCTCATCAACGTCATAGTTTAACCCGATTGCTTCGACTCGCCTCGTCTTTACTTCGTTGGGTCTAGCCTGTGACATGGTAGCCACCAAGTATAACGATAAAGGATGTGATGAGGACATCAACGACATACGAATAATGACGACGGAAGATGGCGCGCCAAACCAAGCTGTCATGCCTTCACCTCTCGTCGTCGCGCCTCCTCGAATTACGGATCCATCTTCTAACGAGACGACGACGTACAAGGGCCCAATCACTAGAGCTCGAGCCCAGGAATTGAAGACGGTTTTGATGCTAAGGAACGACGGCCCAGGATGATGTCGCCCGAAGGCCCACGTGGCCCAAGTCGCACGACTCCCTCTCCACCGCGCGCCTCTCCACTTCAGCCGGCCCTAGATACCTCGTCCTCCCCCTATATAGTCAAGGGCTGCGCCCCTTGTAATCTTCGAGTTTTGTTTTAAGTTTAGCTTAGCTATACATCCGTCTCTCGACGTGAATTCAGAACTCCACCTTCGTGCAATACATCAGATTGCTCGCCTCTAATTCTTGCTCGTTCTTCGATTGCGCGTAAGAATTGATCCTCGTGATCAGGTTGATCTTGTTTACCACAAGGTTAATATCCTCCGGAAGTTGGTTCAGCGATTGCATTGGCGCTTCGGCTTGCTCGTCGTAGTCGGATCGTGAGGGTCGACATCCACCAAATCGAAGTTATCTCCACTCGCCCAAAGATCGGGCACTCTACACCTATCAAGTGGTATCAGATTCTAGTGTTTCTCGGTGAGTTTTATCCAAGTCCACATAAACCAGAAACTACAAAAAAAAAGTTTACCCCAGTACGGTTTTGAGCCTTGCACTTTCGTTCAATAATTTGCGTTGTTGAGTTTTTGTGCAAAAAAGTATTAAAAAAAAAGAGAAAAAAAAAGGAAAAAAAAAGAGAAAAAAAACAAGAGCGGCCGAGTAACACAGGCGACGCGTTCTTGCTGCACTTTGTTTTGATCCTTTTTCCTTCCTCTTGCACTTGTACCGGCAGCAATCTTTTCGCGTTTAGCACCATTATTCAGCTTTGCAGTTATTGTTTGAATTGTGCTAACCCTTGGATTGAGTGCAGCCTCCTAGCCCCACAAATTTTCTACTACGAGCAGGTTTTTGTTTCACCACGCAATCGCTCCACCAATCTTCCACCGGTTTTACCTGTGGTTGCAGTTCACGCTTGCGTGCTTGGTAAGGACGGGTAAGAATTTCATAACAGCTTTTTGATTGAGCTTTTCATCCACCACTCACCTCTCGTTGTAGGATCCCGCTTTTTGTATTGCTTGTGTTTCTATGGCAGAAAACAGCTCGAAGTCGGAGGAGCTCACCCTCCAGGATGTCCAGGCACAGGTAGATGGTCTACAAAACGACATGAAGACGATGCACGAGAGACTTGACTCTACGGTCACTTCGTCGAATGAGCGTTTTGATCAACTGGACCTTGCTGATACGGCTGCCCGCACCACGCTCGCGACGATCATGACTCGTCTTGAGGCCATGTCGACGCAGCTTGGGACCATGACGACGCAACTCACGGAGTTGCAACATGCACGTGACTACGGCGCCGACACCGAGCAGGATGACGACAATCGCCGTGGTCGTGCTCGTAGGGTACGTGTTCCTATTAATGATTCTTTTGCCAAAATAAAATTTCGTATTCCCACTTTTAATGGCAAATATGATCCGGGTGCTTATCTTGATTGGGAATTAGAGGTTGAACAAAAATTTGCATGCCATGATATTCCTGCTAATTTACAAGTTAAGGCTGCTATTAGTGAATTTACTGAATTTGCTTTACTTTGGTGGCGTGAGTATAGACAAAGATATCCTGATAATATTCCAGCCACTTGGACGGCATTAAAAGCTGCTATGCGTCATCGTTTTGTGCCGTCATATTATGCTAGAGATTTGCTTAATCAAATGCAGCGTTTTCAACAAGGTTCACTTTCTGTAGAGGATTATTATCAAGCTTTGCAAAAGGGTATGATTCGCTGTGGTTTAGTTGAACTGGATGATGCTGCTATGGCTCGCTTTAGGGGTGGGTTAAATCGTGAAATTCAGAATATTCTTGATTATAAGCATTATGATGATATGACCACCTTATTTGAATATGCTTGTAAAGCTGAACGTGAAGTGCAGGATCGACAATCTTCGTCAAGACCTAACATTTTTGTAGGGTCCAAGACGCCTTCAGCTCCACGGTCGACACCTCCTTCCACGTCGCGCAACCACTCCTCGACCACGTCCAAGTCGAGTGCTCCATCCACGGCCAAATCTGCCTCGTTCGTGCCGTCCTCCTCGTCGTCTGGACGAGCTCGTGATATTCAGTGTCACCGTTGCCGAGGATTTGGTCATGTGATACGCGATTGTCCAAATAAACGAACTATGTTGATTCGTGACGACGGTGGGTATTCTTCTGCTAGTGATTCTGAGGATATTCAGCAGACTATGCTTGCCACTAATCATGCAGATAATACGGAGCTTCATGTCGACTCTAGTGCCGCCGACAGGTATGCCACTCTTGTTGTTGATGAGGACATCAACGACATACGAATAATGACGACGGAAGATGGCGCGCCAAACCAAGCTGTCACGCTTCCACCTCTCGTCGTCGCGCCTCCTCGAGTTACGGATCCATCTTCTAACGAGACGACGACGTACAAGGGCCCAATCACTAGAGCTCGAGCCCAGGAATTGAAGACGGTTTTGATGCTAAGGAACGATGGCCCAGGATGATGTCGCCCGAAGGCCCACGTGGCCCAAGTCGCACGACTCCCTCTCCACCGCGCGCCTCTCCACTTCAGCCGGCCCTAGATGCCTCGTCCTCCCCCTATATAGTCAAGGGCTGCGCCCCTTGTAATCTTTGAGTTTTGTTTTAAGTTTAGCTTAGCTATACATCCGTCTCTCGACGTGAATTCAGAACTCCACCTTCGTGCAATACATCAGATTGCTCGCCTCTAATTCTTGCTCGTTCTTCGATTGCGCGTAAGAATTGATCCTCGTGATCAGGTTGATCTTGTTTACCGCAAGGTTAATATCCTCCGGAAGTTGGTTCAGCGATTGCATTGGCGCTTCGGCTTGCTCGTCGTAGTCGGATCGTGAGGGTCAACATCCACCAAATCGAAGTTATCTCCACTCGCCGAAAGATCGGGCACTCTACACCTATCAAGTGGTATCAGATTCCAGTGTTTCTCGGTGAGTTTTATCCAAGTCCACATAAACCAAAAATTACAAAAAAAAAAGTTTACCCCAGTACGGTTTTGAGCCTCGCACTTTCGTTCAATAATTTGCGTTGTTGAGTTTTTGTGCTTTCGCTTTTGATCGTTGCTGGTACACTGTGTTTCATCGTTTTCTTCCTATCATCGTCGTATCCTTCCGCCGTGCCGCGTGTTTTCACCACCACAGTTTGCTTTCCGCCGCATCTGTTTATCCTGTCTCGCTTGCCAAATTTATCCGCTGCACCGTGAGTCCGGGTCAATCACTGCCTCGACGATCGAGTCCTACTCGGTTACGTCGTGTCCCGCTCGCCTCGCTGATCGAGTCCTACTCGGTTACGTCGTGACCCGCTCGCCTCGCCCTGTGTTTAGTTCTGTTCGGCTTCGTGTGTCCCGCTCGCCTCGCTGATCGAGTCCTACTCGGTTACGTCGTGACCCGCTCGCCTCGCCCTGTGTTTGTTTCTGCTCGGTTTCGTTTGTTCCTACTCTAGAGAGAGAGAGAGAGAGTATCTTTTTATTACCGTTCTACCCCTGCCTCAAAAAAAAAGTGCTTGTGCTTAATTGCTTGTTTGAGGTCTCATTGTTTATATTTTCAGCAAAAAGTATTAAAAAAAAAAGAAAAAAAAAAGAAAAAAAAAAGAGAAAAAAAAAGAAAGAAAAAAAAAGAGAAAAAAAAAGAGCGGCCGAGCAACACAGGCGACGCGTTCTTGCTGCACTTTGTTTTGATCCTTTTTTTCCTTCCTCTTGCACTTGTACCGGCAGCAATCTTTTCGTGTTTAGCATCATTATTCAGCTTTGCAGTTATTGTTTGAATTGTGCTAACCCTTGGATTGAGTGCAGCCTCCTAGCCCCACAAATTTTCTACTACGAGCAGGTTTTTGTTTCACCACGCAATCGCTCCTCCAATCTTCCACCGGTTTTACCTGTGGTTGCAGTTCACGCTTGCGTGCTTGGTAAGGACGGGTAAGAATTTGATAACAGCTTTTTGATTAAGCTTTTCACCCACCACTCACCTCTCGTTGTAGGATCCCGCTTTTTGTATTGCTTGTGTTTCTATGGCAGAACACAGCTCGAAGTCGGAGGAGCTCACCCTCCAGGATGTCCAGGCACAGGTTGACGGTCTACAAAACGACATGAAGACGATGCACGAGAGACTTGACTCTACGGTCACTTCGTCGAATGAGCGTTTTGATCAATTGGACCTCGCTGATACGGCTGCCCGCACCACGCTCGCGACGATCATGACTCGTCTTGAGGCCATGTCGACGCAGCTTGGGACCATGACGACGCAGCTCACGGAGGTGCAACATGCACGTGACTACGGCGCCGACACCGAGCAGGACGACGACAATCGCCGTGGTCGTGCTCGTAGGGTACGTGTTCCTATTAATGATTCTTTTGCCAAAATAAAATTTCGTATTCCCACTTTTAATGGCAAATATGATCCGGGTGCTTATCTTGATTGGGAATTAGAGGTTGAACAAAAATTTGCATGCCATGATATTCCTGCTAATTTACAAGTTAAGGCTGCTATTAGTGAATTTACTGAATTTGCTTTACTTTGGTGGCGTGAGTATAGACAAAGATATCCTGATAATATTCCAGCCACTTGGACGGCATTAAAAGCTGCTATGCGTCATCGTTTTGTGCCGTCATATTATGCTAGAGATTTGCTTAATCAAATGCAGCGTTTTCAACAAGGTTCACTTTCCGTAGAGGATTATTATCAAGCTTTGCAAAAGGGTATGATTCGCTGTGGTTTAGTTGAACTGGATGATGCTGCTATGGCTCGCTTTAGGGGTGGGTTAAATCGTGAAATTCAGAATATTCTTGATTATAAGCATTATGATGATATGACCACCTTATTTGAATATGCTTGTAAAGCTGAACGTGAAGTGCAGGATCGACAATCTTCGTCAAGACCTAACATTTTTGTAGGGTCCAAGACGCCTTCAGCTCCACGGTCGACACCTCCTTCCACGTCGCGCGACCACTCCTCGACCACGTCCAAGTCGAGTGCTCCATCCACGGCCAAATCTGCCTCGTTCGTGCCGTCCTCCTCGTCGTCTGGACGAGCTCGTGATATTCAGTGTCACCGTTGCCGAGGATTTGGTCATGTGATACGTGATTGTCCAAATAAACGAACTATGTTGATTCGTGACGACGGTGGGTATTCTTCTGCTAGTGATTCTGAGGATATTCAGCAGACTATGCTTGCCACTAATCATGCAGATAATACGGAGCTTCATGTCGACTCTAGTGCCGCCGACAGGTATGCCACTCTTGTTGTGCAGCGTGTTCTTAGTACACAGGTCGTTCAGGATGAAAAGCATCAGCGCCACAACATTTTTCATATCAAAGGCGTTGTGCAAGAACGAGCGGTCCGTATAATCATCGATGGTGGCAGTTGCAACAATTTGGCTAGTACGACATTGGTGGAGCAGTTGTCATTGCCAACAAGGAAGCATCCACATCCTTATCACGTTCAATGGCTCAATGATGGCGGCAAAATAAAGGTAACGCGCTCGGTACGTGTTCCTTTCTCTCTTGGCGCCTATTCTGATTTTGTAGATTGTGATGTTGTTCCAATGGAAGCATGCTCTTTGTTGCTTGGCCGTCCTTGGCAATATGATGTTGATAGTGTTCATCATGGTCGCTCCAATTATTATTCCTTCATGTTTAAGGGTCAGAAAATTGTTATTCATCCTATGACACCTGAACAAGTTCTTAAAGATGATATCGCTCGAGCGACAAAAGCTGCAAAATTGGTTACATCGCCTCCTGTTGCACCTGTTCAACATGAGATCAAATTGAATAATGCTATCTTGCTTGCTACACGTGCTGATTTTGATGAATTACATGATGCTCATCTGCTTTGCTATGCGCTAGTTTGCTCTCGTATGCTTGTTTCACTAGATGAGGCGCCTATGTTGCATATTCCTCCTGCTGTTGCTAACCTTTTGCAGGACTATAAAGATGTTTTTCCTGCTGAATTGCCACCGGGTCTTCCTCCTATTCGTGGCATAGAACATCAGATTGATTTAATTCCAGGCGCACAGCTTCCTAATCGCGCCCCGTACCGCACAAATCCTGAGGAGACGAAAGAAATTCAGCGTCAAGTGCAGGCATTGCTTGATAAAGGTTACATTCGTGAGTCTCTCAGCCCTTGTTCGGTTCCTGTTTTGCTTGTTCCTAAGAAAGATGGTTCTTGGCGTATGTGTGTAGATTGTCGTGCAATTAACAATATTACAATTCGTTATCGATATCCTATACCACGCCTTGATGATATGCTTGATGAACTTAGTGGTGCCACAATTTTCTCTAAGGTTGATTTACGTAGTGGTTACCATCAAATAAGAATGAAATTAGGAGATGAATGGAAAACGGCTTTTAAAACTAAATTTGGCTTGTATGAATGGTTGGTTATGCCGTTTGGATTGTCTAATGCTCCTAGCACTTTTATGCGCTTAATGAATGAAGTTCTTCGGTCTTTCATTGGAATATTTGTTGTTGTCTATTTTGATGATATCCTTATATACAGCAAATCCATGAATGAGCATTTAGATCATTTGCGTGCTGTTTTTGATGCTTTGCGTGCTGCTCACTTGTTTGGGAACATGGAAAAATGCACTTTTTGCACGCAACGTGTTTCGTTTCTTGGATATGTTGTTACTCCACAGGGCATTGAGGTCGATAGCAGCAAGGTGGACGCCATTCAGAGTTGGCCCCAACCGACGACGGTCACATAGGTTCGCAGTTTTCTTGGTCTTGCAGGCTTCTATCGTCGTTTTGTGCGGGATTTCAGTTCTATTGCTGCACCATTACATGAGCTGACCAAGAAGGGTGCGCCATTTGAGTGGGGCGCACCACAAGACGACGCATTCAACACTTTAAAGGAACGGTTAACTCATGCTCCTCTCTTACAATTGCCTAATTTTGATAAAGTGTTTGAATTGGAATGTGATGCTAGTGGAATTGGTTTGGGTGCTGTTTTGTTGCAAGATCATAAACCCATTGCTTATTTTAGTGAGAAGTTAAGTGGTGCTGCTCTTAAATATTCCACTTATGATAAAGAACTTTATGCTTTAGTAAGAACTTTGCAAACATGGCAGCATTATTTATGGCCTCGCGAATTTATTATTCATTCTGATCATGAGGCTTTGAAACATATTAGAACCCAAACTAATCTGAATCGTCGACATGCTAAATGGGTTGAATTTATTGAATCTTTTCCATACATCATTAAACATAAAAACGGGAAGGAAAATGTGATTGCCGATGCTTTGTCTCGTCGTTATATGATGCTGTCCCAATTAGACTTTAAAATCTTTGGTTTGCAAGCTTTGAAAGATCAATATGTGAATGATGCTGATTTTCATGATATTATGATGCATTGTAAGGATGGGAAACCTTGGGGCAAATTTCATATGCAGGATGGGTTCCTGTTTCGTGCTAACAAGCTGTGTATTCCAGCTAGCTCGGTTCGTCTTTTGTTGTTACAGGAGGCGCATGGAGGTGGTCTTATGGGTCACTTCGGAGTTTTCAAGACACATGAGGTGTTGGCCGACCATTTCTTTTGGCCACGGATGCGCCGTGATGTTGAGCGCCTTGTTGCACGCTGTACTACATGTCAAAAAGCTAAATCTCGTTTGGGTAATCATGGTTTGTATATGCCCTTGCCTGTTCCCTCTTCTCCTTGGCTTGATATTTCGATGGATTTTGTTTTGGGATTGCCTCGCACTAAGAAGGGGAGGGACAGTATTTTTGTGGTTGTTGATCGTTTCTCTAAAATGGCTCACTTTATACCTTGTCATAAAACTGATGATGCCTCAAATGTTGCTGAATTGTTCTTCAGAGAGATTGTTAGATTGCATGGAATTCCTAAAACAATTGTCTCTGATCGTGATGCTAAGTTTCTTAGTCATTTTTGGCGTTCTCTTTGGAATAAATTAGGAACTAAGCTGCTGTTTAGTACTACTTGTCATCCTCAAACTGATGGGCAAACTGAGGTAGTAAATAGAACTTTGTCTGCTATGCTTAGAGCTGTTTTAGATAAAAATTTGAGACGCTGGGAAGATTGTTTACCTCATGTTGAATTTGCTTATAATCATGCTACACATTCTGCCACTAAGATGTGTCCTTTTGAGGTTGTTTATGGCTATGTTCCTAAGGCGCCTATTGATTTGTTTGCTATTGATGCTGAGGATGAACCACATCTTGATGCTCTTGCTCATATTGATCACATGAAACAATTGCATGAAGAAACACAACACAACATTGCCATTGCTAATAAAAAGTATCAAGTTGCTGGTAGTAAAGGTAGAAAACATATTTCTTTTGAACCTGGTGATTTGGTTTGGTTGCACTTGCGTAAAGATAGATTTCCTACTTTGCGTCGTTCTAAACTGATGCCTCGTGCTGCTGGTCCTTTTAAAGTGCTAACCAAGATTAACGATAATGCTTATGTTCTTGACTTGCCCATGGAGTTTGGTGTTTCCACTAGTTTTAATGTTGCAGATTTGAAACCATACTTGGGTGAGGATGATGAGTTGCCGTCGAGGACGACTTCACTTCAAGAAGGGGAGGATGATGAGGACATCAACGACATACGAATAATGACGACGGAAGATGGCGCGCCAAACCAAGCTGTCACGCCTCCACCTCTCGTCGTCGCGCCTCCTCGAGTTACAGATCCATCTTCTAACGAGACGACGACGTACAAGGGCCCAATCACTAGAGCTCGAGCCCAGGAATTGAAGACGGTTTTGATGCTAAGGAACGACGGCCCAGGATGATGTCGCCCGAAGGCCCACGTGGCCCAAGTCGCACGACTCCCTCTCCACCGCGCGCCTCTCCACTTCAGCTGGCCCTAGATGCCTCGTCCTCCCCCTATATAGTCAAGGGCTGCGCCCCTTGTAATCTTTGAGTTTTGTTTTAAGTTTAGCTTAGCTATACATCCGTCTCTCGACGTGAATTCAGAACTCCACCTTCGTGCAATACATCAGATTGCTCGCCTCTAATTCTTGCTCGTTCTTCGATTGCGCGTAAGAATTGATCCTCGTGATCAGGTTGATCTTGTTTACCGCAAGGTTAATATCCTCCGGAAGTTGGTTCAGCGATTGCATTGGCGCTTCGGCTTGCTCGTCGTAGTCGGATCGTGAGGGTCAACATCCACCAAATCGAAGTTATCTCCACTCGCCGAAAGATCGGGCACTCTACACCTATCAGGAAGCATCCACATCATTATCACGTTCAATGGCTCAATGATGGCAGCAAAATAAAGGTAACGCGCTCGGTACGTGTTCCTTTCTCTCTTGGCGCCTATTCTGATTTTGTAGATTGTGATGTTGTTCCAATGGAAGCATGCTCTTTGTTGCTTGGCCGTCCTTGGCAATATGATGTCGATAGTGTTCATCATGGTCGCTCCAATTATTATTCCTTCATGTTCAAGGGTCAGAAAATTGTTATTCATCCTATGACACCTGAACAAGTTCTTAAAGATGATATTGCTCGAGCGACAAAAGCTGCAAAATTGGTTACATCGCCTCCTGTTGCACCTGTTCAATATGAGATGAAATTGAATAACCCTATCTTGCTTGCTACACGTGCTGATTTTGATGAATTACATGATGCTAATCTGCTTTGCTATGCGCTAGTTTGCTCTCGTATACTTGTTTCACTAGATGAGGCGCCTATGTTGCATATTCCTCCTGCTGTTGCTAACCTTTTGCAGGACTATAAAGATGTTTTTCCTGCTGAATTGCCGCCGGGTCTTCCTCCTATTCGTGGCATAGAACATCAGATTGATTTAATTCCAGGCGCACAGCTTCCTAATCGCGCCCCGTACCACACAAATCCTGAGGAGACGAAAGAAATTCAGCGTCAAGTGCAGGCATTGCTTGATAAAGGTTACATTCGTGAGTCTCTCAGCCCTTGTTCGGTTCCTGTTTTGCTTGTTCCTAAGAAAGATGGTTCTTGGCGTATGTGTGTAGATTGTCGTGCAATTAACAATATTACAATTCGTTATCGATATCCTATACCACGCCTTGATGATATGCTTGATGAACTTAGTGGTGCCACAATTTTCTCTAAGGTTGATTTACGTAGTGGTTACCATCAAATAAGAATGAAATTAGGAGATGAATGGAAAACGGCTTTTAAAACTAAATTTGGCTTGTATGAATGGTTGGTTATGCCGTTTGGATTGTCTAATGCTCCTAGCACTTTTATGCGCTTAATGAATGAAGTTCTTCGGTCTTTCATTGGAATATTTGTTGTTGTCTATTTTGATGATATCCTTATATACAGCAAATCCATGAATGAGCATTTAGATCATTTGCGTGCTGTTTTTGATGCTTTGCGTGCTGCTCACTTGTTTGGGAACATGGAAAAATGCACTTTTTGCACGCAACGTGTTTCGTTTCTTGGATATGTTGTTACTCCACAGGGCATTGAGGTCGATAGCAGCAAGGTGGACGCCATTCAGAGTTGGCCCCAACCGACGACGGTCACACAGGTTCGCAGTTTTCTTGGTCTTGCAGGCTTCTATCGTCGTTTTGTGCGGGATTTCAGTTCTATTGCTGCACCATTACATGAGCTGACCAAGAAGGGTGCGCCATTTGAGTGGGGCGCACCACAAGACGACGCATTCAACACTTTAAAGGAACGGTTAACTCATGCTCCTCTCTTACAATTGCCTAATTTTGATAAAGTGTTTGAATTGGAATGTGATGCTAGTGGAATTGGTTTGGGTGCTGTTTTGTTGCAAGATCATAAACCCATTGCTTATTTTAGTGAGAAGTTAAGTGGTGCTGCTCTTAAAATATTCCACTTATGATAAAGAACTTTATGCTTTAGTAAGAACTTTGCAAACATGGCAGCATTATTTATGGCCTCGCGAATTTATTATTCATTCTGATCATGAGGCTTTGAAACATATTAGAACCCAAACTAATCTGAATCGTCGTCATGCTAAATGGGTTGAATTTATTGAATCTTTTCCATACATCATTAAACATAAAAACGGGAAGGAAAATGTGATTGCCGATGCTTTGTCTCGTCGTTATATGATGCTGTCCCAATTAGACTTTAAAATCTTTGGTTTGCAAGCTTTGAAAGATCAATATGTGAATGATGCTGATTTTCATGATATTATGATGCATTGTAAGGATGGGAAACCTTGGGGCAAATTTCATATGCAGGATGGGTTCCTGTTTCGTGCTAACAAGCTGTGTATTCCAGCTAGCTCGGTTCGTCTTTTGTTGTTACAGGAGGCGCATGGAGGTGGTCTTATGGGTCACTTCGGAGTTTTCAAGACACATGAGGTGTTGGCCGACCATTTCTTTTGGCCACGGATGCGCCGTGATGTTGAGCGCCTTGTTGCACGCTGTACCACATGTCAAAAAGCTAAATCTCGTTTGGGTAATCATGGTTTGTATATGCCCTTGCCTGTTCCCTCTTCTCCTTGGCTTGATATTTCGATGGATTTTGTTTTGGGATTGCCTCGCACTAAGAAGGGGAGGGACAGTATTTTTGTGGTTGTTGATCGTTTCTCTAAAATGGCTCACTTTATACCTTGTCATAAAACTGATGATGCCTCAAATGTTGCTGAATTGTTCTTCAGAGAGATTGTTAGATTGCATGGAATTCCTAAAACAATTGTCTCTGATCGTGATGCTAAGTTTCTTAGTCATTTTTGGCGTTCTCTTTGGAATAAATTAGGAACTAAGCTGCTGTTTAGTACTACTTGTCATCCTCAAACTGATGGGCAAACTGAGGTAGTAAATAGAACTTTGTCTGCTATGCTTAGAGCTGTTTTAGATAAAAATTTGAGACGCTGGGAAGATTGTTTACCTCATGTTGAATTTGCTTATAATCGTGCTACACATTCTGCCACTAAGTTGTGTCCTTTTGAGGTTGTTTATGGCTATGTTCCTAAGGCGCCTATTGATTTGTTTGCTATTGATGCTGAGGATGAACCACATCTTGATGCTCTTGCTCATATTGATCACATGAAACAATTGCATGAAGAAACACAACACAACATTACCATTGCTAATAAAAAGTATCAAGTTGCTGGTAGTAAAGGTAGAAAACATATTTCTTTTGAACCTGGTGATTTGGTTTGGTTGCACTTGCGTAAAGATAGATTTCCTACTTTGCGTCGTTCTAAACTGATGCCTCGTGCTGCTGGTCCTTTTAAAGTGCTAACCAAGATTAACGATAATGCTTATGTTCTTGACTTGCCCATGGAGTTTGGTGTTTCCACTAGTTTTAATGTTGCAGATTTGAAACCATACTTGGGTGAGGATGATGAGTTGCCGTCGAGGACGACTTCACTTCAAGAAGGGGAGGATGATGAGGACATCAACGATATACGAATAATGACGACGGAAGATGGCGCGCCAAACCAAGCTGTCACGCCTCCACCTCTCGTCGTCGCGCCTCCTCGAGTTACGGATCCATCTTCTAACGAGACGACGACGTACAAGGGCCCAATCACTAGAGCTCGAGCCCAGGAATTGAAGACGGTTTTGATGCTAAGGAACGACGGCCGAGGATGATGTCGCCCGAAGGCCCACGTGGCCCAAGTCGCACGACTCCCTCTCCACCGCACGCCTCTCCACTTCAGCCGGCCCTAGATGCCTCGTCCTCCCCCTATATAGTCAAAGGCTGCGCCCCTTGTAATCTTTGAGTTTTGTTTTAAGTTTAGCTTAGCTATACATCCGTCTGTCGACGTGAATTCAGAACTCCACCTTCGTGCAATACATCAGATTGCTCGCCTCTAATTCTTGCTCGTTCTTCGATTGCGCGTAAGAATTGATCCTCGTGATCAGGTTGATCTTGTTTACCGCAAGGTTAATATCCTCTGGAAGTTGGTTCAGCGATTGCATTGGCGCTTCGGCTTGCTCGTCGTAGTCGGATCGTGAGGGTCAACATCCACCAAATCGAAGTTATCTCCACTCGCCGAAAGATCGGGCACTCTACACCTATCATAGGCTATGACATGGTAGCCACCAAGTATAGCAATAAAGGATGAGTCATTAAACGAATATATGATGTCTTATGATAACTCCATTCCTTGTTCATACTCAATTGTTCTCTCTGGTGATACAGTGTCAATCGAGCAAGATGACATTGAATGGGCATCTTGTAAGGCCTCATCTTATCGACGTCACAGTTTGGCCCGATTGCTTCGACTCGCCTTGTCTATACTTCGTTGAATCTAGCCTATGACATGGTAGTCACCAAGTATAACGATAAAGGATGAGTGATTAGATGAAGATATGATGTCTTACGATAACTCCATTCCTTGTCCATACTCAATTGTTCTCACTGGTGATACAGTGTCAATTGAGCAAGATGACATTGAATCGCCATCATATAAGGCCTCATCTCATCAATGTCATAGTTTGGCCCGATTGCTTCGACTCGCCTTGTCTATACTTCGTTGGGTCTAGCCTGTGACATGGTAGCCACCAAGTATAGCGATAAAGGATGAGTGATTAAACGAATATATGATGCCTTATGATAACTCCATTCCTAGTCCATATTCAATTGTTCTCTCTGGTGATACAGTGTCAATCGAGCAAGATGACATTGAACGGGCATCTTGTAAGGCCGCATCTTATCGACGTCATAATTTGGCCCGATTGCTTCGACTCGCCTTGTCTATACTTTATTGGGTCTAGCCAGTGGCATGGTAGTCACCAAGTATAACAACAATGGATGACTCATTAGATGAAGATATGATATCTCACGATAGCTCCATTGCTTGTCCATAGTCAATCGTTCTCACTGGTGATACAGTGTCAATCGAGCAATATGAGATTGAATGGGCATCTTATAAGTCCTCATCTCATCGACGTCATAGTTTGGCCCGATTGCTTCGACTCGCCTCATCTTTACTTCGTTGGGTCTACCCTATGACATGGTAGCCACCAAGTATAACGATAAAGGATGAGTCATTAAACGAAGATATGATGTCTTACGATAACTCCATTCCTTGTCCATACTCAATTGTTCTCACTGGTGATACAGTGTCAATTGAGCTAGATGACATTGAATCGCCATCTTATAAGGCCTCATCTCATCGATGTCATAGTTTGGCCCGATTGCTTCGACTCGCCTTGTCTATACTTCGTTGGGTCTAGCATGTGACATGGTAGCCACCAAGTATAGCAATAAAGGATGAGTCATTAAACGAATATATGATGTCTTATGATAACTCCATTCCTTGTCCATACTCAATTGTTCTCTCTGGTGATACAGTGTCAATCGAGCAAGATGACATTAAATGGGCATCTTGTAAGGCCTCATCTTATCGACGTCACAGTTTGGCCCGATTGCTTCGACTCGCCTTGTCTATACTTTATTGGGTCTAGCCTGTGGCATGGTAGTCACCAAGTATAACAACAATGGATGACTCATTAGATGAAGATATGATATCTCACGATAGCTCCATTGCTTGTCCATACTCAATCGTTCTCACTGGTGATATAGTGTCAATCGAGCAATATGAGATTGAATGGGCATCTTATAAGTCCTCATCTCATCGACGTCATAGTTTGGCCCGATTGCTTCGACTCGCCTCATCTTTACTTCGTTGGGTCTACCCGATGACATGGTAGCCACCAAGTATAACGATAAAGGATGAGTCATTAAACGAAGATATGATGTCTTACGATAACTCCATTCCTTGTCCATACTCAATTGTTCTCACTCGTGATACAGTGTCAATTGAGCTAGATGACATTGAATCGCCATCTTATAAGGCCTCATCTCATCGATGTCATAGTTTGGCCCGATTGCTTCGACTCGCCTTGTCTATACTTCGTTGGGTCTAGGCTATGACATGGTAGCCACCAAGTATAGCAATAAAGGATGAGTCATTAAACGAATATATGATGTCTTATGATAACTCCATTCCTTGTTCATACTCAATTGTTCTCTCTGGTGATACAGTGTCAATCGAGCAAGATGACATTGAATGGGCATCTTGTAAGGCCTCATCTTATCGACGTCACAGTTTGGCCCGATTGCTTCGACTCGCCTTGTCTATACTTCGTTGAATCTAGCCTATGACATGGTAGTCACCAAGTATAACGATAAAGGATGAGTCATTAGATGAAGATATGATGTCTTACGATAACTCCATTCCTTGTCCATACTCAATTGTTCTCACTGGTGATACAGTGTCAATTGAGCAAGATGACATTGAATCGCCATCATATAAGGCCTCATCTCATCAATGTCATAGTTTGGCCCGATTGCTTCGACTCGCCTTCTCTATACTTCGTTGGGTCTAGCCTGTGACATGGTAGCCACCAAGTATAGCGATAAAGGATGAGTGATTAAACGAATATATGATGCCTTATGATAACTCCATTCCTTGTCCATATTCAATTGTTCTCTCTGGTGATACAGTGTCAATCGAGCAAGATGACATTGAATGGGCATCTTGTAAGGCCGCATCTTATCGACGTCATAATTTACCCCGATTGCTTCGACTCGCCTTGTCTATACTTTATTGGGTCTAGCCAGTGGCATGGTAGTCACCAAGTATAACAACAATGGATGACTCATTAGATGAAGATATGATATCTCACGATAGCTCCATTGCTTGTCCATAGTAAATCGTTCTCACTGGTGATACAGTGTCAATCGAGCAATATGAGATTGAATGGGCATCTTATAAGTCCTCATCTCATCGACGTCATAGTTTGGCCCGATTGCTTCGACTCGCCTCATCTTTACTTCGTTGGGTCTACCCTATGACATGGTAGCCACCAAGTATAACGATAAAGGATGAGTCATTAAACGAAGATATGATGTCTTACGATAACTCCATTCCTTGTCCATACTCAATTGTTCTCACTGGTGATACAGTGTCAATTGAGCTAGATGACATTGAATCGCCATCTTATAAGGCCTCATCTCATCGATGTCATAGTTTGGCCCGATTGCTTCGACTCGCCTTGTCTATACTTCGTTAGGTCTAGCATGTGACATGGTAGCCACCAAGTATAGCAATAAAGGATGAGTCATTAAACGAATATATGATGTCTTATGATAACTCCATTCCTTGTCCATACTCAATTGTTCTCTCTGGTGATACAGTGTCAATCAAGCAAGATGACATTAAATGGGCATCTTGTAAGGCCTCATCTTATCGACGTCACAGTTTGGCCCGATTGCTTCGACTCGCCTTGTCTATACTTTATTGGGTCTAGCCTGTGGCATGGTAGTCACCAAGTATAACAACAATGGATGACTCATTAGATGAAGATATGATATCTCACGATAGCTCCATTGCTTGTCCATACTCAATCGTTCTCACTGGTGATATAGTGTCAATCGAGCAATATGAGATTGAATGGGCATCTTATAAGTCCTCATCTCATCGACATCATAGTTTGGCCCGATTGCTTCGACTCGCCTCATCTTTACTTCGTTGGGTCTACCCGATGACATGGTAGCCACCAAGTATAACGATAAAGGATGAGTCATTAAACGAAGATATGATGTCTTACGATAATTCCATTCCTTGTCCATACTCAATTGTTCTCACTGGTGATACAGTGTCAATTGAGCTAGATGACATTGAATCGCCATCTTATAAGGCCTCATCTCATCGATGTCATAGTTTGGCCCGATTGCTTCGACTCGCCTTGTCTATACTTCGTTGGGTCTAGCATGTGACATGGTAGCCACCAAGTATAGCAATAAAGGATGAGTCATTAAACGAATATATGATGTCTTATGATAACTCCATTCCTTGCCCATACTCAATTGTTCTCTCTGGTGATACAGTGTCAATCGAGCAAGATGACATTGAATGGGCATCTTGTAAGGCCTCATCTTATGGACGTCACAGTTTGGCCCGATTGCTTCGACTCGCCTTGTCTATACTTCGTTGAATCTAGCCTATGACATGGTAGCCACCAAGTATAACGATAAAGGATGAGTCATTAAACGAAGATATGATGTCTTACGATAACTCCATTCCTTGTCCATACTCAATTGTTCTCACTGGTGATACAGTGTCAATTGAGCAAGATGACATTGAATCGCCATCTTATAAGGCCTCATCTCATCGACGTCATAGTTTGGCCCGATTAATTGGACTCGTCTAGTCTTTACTTCATTGGGTGTAGCTTGTGCATGGTAGCCACCAAGTATAACAACAATGGATGACTCATTAGGCGAAGATATGACGTCTCACGATAGCTCCATTCCTTGTCCATACTTAATTGTTCTCTCTGGTGATATAGTGTCAATCGAGCAAGATGACATTGAATGGGCATCTTGTAAGGCCTCATCTCATCGACGTCATAGTGTGGCCCGACTGCTTCGACTCGCCTTGTCTATACTTCATTGGGTCTAGCCTATGACATGGTAGCCACCAAGTATAACAACAATGGATGACTCATTAGACGAAGATATCACGTCTCACGATTGCTCCATTCCTTGTGCATACTGAATTGTTCTCACTGGTGATATAGTGTTAATTGAGCAAGATGACATTGAATCGGCATCTTATAAGGCCTCATCTCATCGACAGCTCCATTCCTTGTCCATACTCAATCGTTCTCACTGGTGATACAGTGTCAATCGAGCAAGATGACATTGAATGGGCATCTTATAAGTCACAGTTTCGCCCGATTGCTTCGACTCGCCTTGTCTATAATTTGTTGGGTCTAGCCTATGACATGGTAGCCACCAAGTATAATGACAAAGGATGAGTCATTAAACGAAGATATGATGTCTTATGATAACTCCATTCCTTGTCCATACTGAATTGTTCTCACTGGTGATACAGTGTTAATTGAGCAAGATGACATTGAATCGGCATCTTATAAGGCCTCATCTCATCGACATCATAGTTTGGCCCGATTAATTGGACTCTCCTTGTCTATACTTTATTGGGTCTAGCCTGTGGCATGGTAGTCACCAAGTATAACAACAATGGATGACTCATTAGATGAAGATATGATGTCTCACGATAGCTCCATTCCTTGTCCATACTCAATCGTTCTCACTGGTGATACAGTGTCAATCGAGCAAGATGACATTGAATGGGCATCTTATAAGTCCTCATCTCATCAACGTCATAGTTTGGCCCGATTGCTTCGACTCGCCTCGTCTTTACTTCGTTGGGTCTAGCCTATGATATGGTAGCCACCAAGTATAACGATAAAGGATGAGTCATTAAACGCAGATATGATGTCTTACGATAACTCCATTCCTTGTCCATACTCAATTGCTCTCACTGGTGATACAGTGTCAATTGAGCAAGATGACATTGAATCGCCACCTTATAAGGCCTCATCTCATCGATGTCATAGTTTGGCTCGATTACTTCGACTCGCCTTGTCTATACTTCGTTGGGTCTAGCCTGTGACATGGTAGCCACCAAGTATAGCGATAAAGGATGAGTCCTTAAACGAAGATATGATGTCTTATGATAACTCCATTCCTTGTCCATATTCAATTGTTCTCTCTGGTGATACAGTGTCAATCGAGCAAGATGACATTGAATGGGCATCTTGTAAGGCCTCATCTTATCGACGTCACAGTTTGGCCCGATTGCTTCGACTCGCCTTGTCTATACGTTATTGGGTCTAGCCTGTGGCATGGTAGTCACCAAGTATAACAACAATGGATGACTCATTAGATGAAGATATGATATCTCACGATAGCTCCATTGCTTGTCCATACTCAATCGTTCTCTCTGGTGATACAGTGTCAATCGAGCAATATGAGATTGAATGGGCATCTTATAAGTCCTCATCTCATCGACGTCATAGTTTGGCCCGATTGCTTCGACTCGCCTCATCTTTACTTCGTTGGGTCTAGCCTATGACATGCTAGCCACCAAGTATAACGATAAAGTTTGAGTCATTAAACGAAGATATGATGTCTTACGATAACTCCATTCCTTGTCCATACTCAATTGTTCTCACTGGTGATACAGTGTCAATTGAGCAAGATGACATTGAATCGCCATCTTATAAGGCCTCATCTCATCGACGTCATAGTTTGGCCCGATTGCTTCGACTCGCCTTGTCTATACTTCGTTGGGTCTAGGCTATGACATGGTAGCCACCAAGTATAGCAATAAAGGATGAGTCATTAAACGAATATATGATGTCTTATGATAACTCCATTCCTTGTTCATACTCAATTGTTCTCTCTGGTGATACAGTGTCAATCGAGCAAGATGACATTGAATGGGCATCTTGTAAGGCCTCATCTTATCGACGTCACAGTTTGGCCCGATTGCTTCGACTCGCCTTGTCTATACTTCGTTGAATCTAGCCTATGACATGGTAGTCACCAAGTATAACGATAAAGGATGAGTCATTAGATGAAGATATGATGTCTTACGATAACTCCATTCCTTGTCCATACTCAATTGTTCTCACTGGTGATACAGTGTCAATTGAGCAAGATGACATTGAATCGCCATCATATAAGGCCTCATCTCATCAATGTCATAGTTTGGCCCGATTGCTTCGACTCGCCTTCTCTATACTTCGTTGGGTCTAGCCTGTGACATGGTAGCCACCAAGTATAGCGATAAAGGATGAGTGATTAAACGAATATATGATGCCTTATGATAACTCCATTCCTTGTCCATACTGAATTGTTCTCACTGGTGATACAGTGTTAATTGAGCAAGATGACATTGAATCGGCATCTTATAAGGCCTCATCTCATCGACATCATAGTTTGGCCCGATTAATTGGACTCTCCTTGTCTATACTTTATTGGGTCTAGCCTGTGGCATGGTAGTCACCAAGTATAACAACAATGGATGACTCATTAGATGAAGATATGATGTCTCACGATAGCTCCATTCCTTGTCCATACTCAATCGTTCTCACTGGTGATACAGTGTCAATCGAGCAAGATGACATTGAATGGGCATCTTATAAGTCCTCATCTCATCAACGTCATAGTTTGGCCCGATTGCTTCGACTCGCCTCGTCTTTACTTCGTTGGGTCTAGCCTATGATATGGTAGCCACCAAGTATAACGATAAAGGATGAGTCATTAAACGCAGATATGATGTCTTACGATAACTCCATTCCTTGTCCATACTCAATTGCTCTCACTGGTGATACAGTGTCAATTGAGCAAGATGACATTGAATCGCCACCTTATAAGGCCTCATCTCATCGATGTCATAGTTTGGCTCGATTACTTCGACTCGCCTTGTCTATACTTCGTTGGGTCTAGCCTGTGACATGGTAGCCACCAAGTATAGCGATAAAGGATGAGTCATTAAACGAATATATGATGCCTTATGATAACTCCATTCCTTGTCCATATTCAATTGTTCTCTCTGGTGATACAGTGTCAATCGAGCAAGATGACATTGAATGGGCATCTTGTAAGGCCTCATCTTATCGACGTCACAGTTTGGCCCGATTGCTTCGACTCGCCTTGTCTATACGTTATTGGGTCTAGCCTGTGGCATGGTAGTCACCAAGTATAACAACAATGGATGACTCATTAGATGAAGATATGATATCTCACGATAGCTCCATTGCTTGTCCATACTCAATCGTTCTCTCTGGTGATACAGTGTCAATCGAGCAATATGAGATTGAATGGGCATCTTATAAGTCCTCATCTCATCGACGTCATAGTTTGGCCCGATTGCTTCGACTCGCCTCATCTTTACTTCGTTGGGTCTAGCCTATGACATGCTAGCCACCAAGTATAACGATAAAGTTTGAGTCATTAAACGAAGATATGATGTCTTACGATAACTCCATTCCTTGTCCATACTCAATTGTTCTCACTGGTGATACAGTGTCAATTGAGCAAGATGACATTGAATCGCCATCTTATAAGGCCTCATCTCATCGACGTCATAGTTTGGCCCGATTGCTTCGACTCGCCTTGTCTATACTTCGTTGGGTCTAGCCTGTGACATGGTAGCCACCAAGTATAACGATCAAGGATGAGTCCTTAAACGAAGATATGATGTCTTATGATAACTCCATTCCTTGTCCAAACTCAATTGTTCTCACTGGTGATACAGTGTCAATCGAGCAAGATGACATTGAATGGGCATCTTGTAAGGCCTCATCTCATCGACGTCATAGTTTGGCCCGATTGCTTCGACTTGCCTTGTCCATACTTTGTTGCGTCTAGCCTATGACATGGTACCCACCAAGTATAATGACAAAGGATGAGTCATTAAACGAAGATATGATGTCTTACGATAACTCCATTCCTTGTCCATACTGAATTGTTCTCACTGGTGATACAGTGTTAATTGAGCAAGATGACATTGAATGGGCATCTTGTAAGGCCTCATCTCATTGACGTCATAGTTTGGCCCGACTGCTTCGACTCGCCTTGTCTATACTTCATTGGGTCTAGCCTATGACATGGTAGCCACCAAGTATAACAATAATGGATGACTCATTAGGCGAAGATATGACGTCTCACGATTGCTCCATTCCTTGTCCATACTTAATTGTTCTCTCTGGTGATATAGTGTCAATCGAGCAAGATGCCATTGAATGGGCATCTTGTAAGGCCTCATCTCATCGACGTCACAGTTTGGCCCGATTGCTTCGACTCGCCTTGTCTATACTTCGTCGGGTCTAGCCTGTGACATGGTAGCCACCAAGTATAGCGATAAAGGATGAGTCATTAAACGAATATATGATGTCTTATGATAACTCCATTCCTTGTCCATACTCAATTGTTCTCTCTGGTGATACAGTGTCAATCGAGCAAGATGACATTGAATGGGCATCTTGTAAGGCCTCATCTTATGGACGTCACAGTTTGGCCCGATTGCTTCGACTCGCCTTGTCTATACTTCGTTGAATCTAGCCTATGACATGGTAGCCACCAAGTATAACGATAAAGGATGAGTCATTAAACGAAGATATGATGTCTTACGATAACTCCATTCCTTGTCCATACTCAATTGTTCTCAGTGGTGATACAGTGTCAATTGAGCAAGATGACATTGAATCGCCATCTTATAAGGCCTCATCTCATCGACGTCATAGTTTGGCCCGATTGCTTCGCCTCGCCTTGTCTATACTTCGTTGGGTCTAGCCTGTGACATGGTAGCCACCAAGTATAACGATCAAGGACGAGTCCTTAAACGAAGATATGATGTCTTATGATAACTCCATTCCTTGTCCAAACTCAATTGTTCTCACTGGTGATACAGTGTCAATCGAGCAAGATGACATTGAATGGGCATCTTGTAAGGCCTCATCTCATCGACGTCATAGTTTGGCCCGATTGCTTCGACTCGCCTTGTCCATACTTTGTTGCGTCTAGCCTATGACATGGTACCCACCAAGTATAATGACAAAGGATGAGTCATTAAACGAAGATATGATGTCTTACGATAACTCCATTCCTTGTCCACACTGAATTGTTCTCACTGGTGATACAGTGTTAATTGAGCAAGATGACATTGAATGGGCATCTTGTAAGGCCTCATCTCATTGACGTCATAGTTTGGCCCGACTGCTTCGACTCGCCTTGTCTATACTTCATTGGGTCTAGCCTATGACATGGTAGCCACCAAGTATAACAACAATGGATGACTCATTAGGCGAAGATATGACGTCTCACGATTGCTCCATTCCTTGTCCATACTTAATTGTTCTCTCTGGTGATATAGTGTTAATTGAGCAAGATGCCATTGAATGGGCATCTTGTAAGGCCTCATCTCATCGACGTCACAGTTTGGCCCGATTGCTTCGACTCGCCTTGTCTATACTTCGTCGGTTCTAGCCTGTGACATGGTAGCCACCAAGTATAGCGATAAAGGATGAGTCATTAAATGAATATATGATGTCTTATGATAACTCCATTCCTTGTCCATACTCAATTGTTCTCTCTGGTGATACAGTGTCAATCGAGCAAGATGACATTGAATGGGCATCTTGTAAGGCCTCATCTCATCGACGTCATAGTTTGGCCCGACTGCTTCGACTCGCCTTGTCTATACTTCATTGGGTCTAGCCTATGACATGGTAGCCACCAAGTATAACGATAAAGGATGAGTCATTAAACGAAGATATGATGTCTTACGATAACTCCATTCCTTGTCCATACTCAATTGTTCTCACTGGTGATACAGTGTCAATTGAGCTAGATGACATTGAATCGCCATCTTATAAGGCCTCATCTCATCGATGTCATAGTTTGGCCCGATTGCTTCGACTCGCCTTGTCTATACTTCGTTGGGTCTAGCATGTGACATGGTAGCCACCAAGTATAGCAATAAAGGATGAGTCATTAAACGAATATATGATGTCTTATGATAACTCCATTCCTTGGCCATACTCAATTGTTCTCTCTGGTGATACAGTGTCAATCGAGCAAGATGACATTGAATGGGCATCTTGTAAGGCCTCATCTTATGGACGTCACAGTTTGGCCCGATTGCTTCGACTCGCCTTGTCTATACTTCGTTGAATCTAGCCTATGACATGGTAGCCACCAAGTATAACGATAAAGGATGAGTCATTAAACGAAGATATGATGTCTTACGATAACTCCATTCCTTGTCCATACTCAATTGTTCTCAGTGGTGATACAGTGTCAATTGAGCAAGATGACATTGAATCGCCATCTTATAAGGCCTCATCTCATCGACGTCATAGTTTGGCCCGATTGCTTCGCCTCGCCTTGTCTATACTTCGTTGGGTCTAGCCTGTGACATGGTAGCCACCAAGTATAACGATCAAGGACGAGTCCTTAAACGAAGATATGATGTCTTATGATAACTCCATTCCTTGTCCAAACTCAATTGTTCTCACTGGTGATACAGTGTCAATCGAGCAAGATGACATTGAATGGGCATCTTGTAAGGCCTCATCTCATCGACGTCATAGTTTGGCCCGATTGCTTCGACTCGCCTTGTCCATACTTTGTTGCGTCTAGCCTATGACATGGTACCCACCAAGTATAATGACAAAGGATGAGTCATTAAACGAAGATATGATGTCTTACGATAACTCCATTCCTTGTCCACACTGAATTGTTCTCACTGGTGATACAGTGTTAATTGAGCAAGATGACATTGAATGGGCATCTTGTAAGGCCTCATCTCATTGACGTCATAGTTTGGCCCGACTGCTTCGACTCGCCTTGTCTATACTTCATTGGGTCTAGCCTATGACATGGTAGCCACCAAGTATAACAACAATGGATGACTCATTAGGCGAAGATATGACGTCTCACGATTGCTCCATTCCTTGTCCATACTTAATTGTTCTCTCTGGTGATATAGTGTTAATTGAGCAAGATGCCATTGAATGGGCATCTTGTAAGGCCTCATCTCATCGACGTCACAGTTTGGCCCGATTGCTTCGACTCGCCTTGTCTATACTTCGTCGGTTCTAGCCTGTGACATGGTAGCCACCAAGTATAGCGATAAAGGATGAGTCATTAAACGAATATATGATGTCTTATGATAACTCCATTCCTTGTCCATACTCAATTGTTCTCTCTGGTGATACAGTGTCAATCGAGCAAGATGACATTGAATGGGCATCTTGTAAGGCCTCATCTCATCGACGTCATAGTTTGGCCCGACTGCTTCGACTCGCCTTGTCTATACTTCATTGGGTCTAGCCTATGACATGGTAGCCACCAAGTATAACGATAAAGGATGAGTCATTAAACGAAGATATGATGTCTTACGATAACTCCATTCCTTGTCCATACTCAATTGTTCTCACTGGTGATACAGTGTCAATTGAGCTAGATGACATTGAATCGCCATCTTATAAGGCCTCATCTCATCGATGTCATAGTTTGGCCCGATTGCTTCGACTCGCCTTGTCTATACTTCGTTGGGTCTAGCATGTGACATGGTAGCCACCAAGTATAGCAATAAAGGATGAGTCATTAAACGAATATATGATGTCTTATGATAACTCCATTCCTTGGCCATACTCAATTGTTCTCTCTGGTGATACAGTGTCAATCGAGCAAGATGACATTGAATGGGCATCTTGTAAGGCCTCATCTTATGGACGTCACAGTTTGGCCCGATTGCTTCGACTCGCCTTGTCTATACTTCGTTGAATCTAGCCTATGACATGGTAGCCACCAAGTATAACGATAAAGGATGAGTCATTAAACGAAGATATGATGTCTTACGATAACTCCATTTCTTGTCCATACTCAATTGTTCTCACTGGTGATACAGTGTCAATTGAGCAAGATGACATTGAATCGCCATCTTATAAGGCCTCATCTCATCGACGTCATAGTTTGGCCCGATTAATTGGACTCGTCTAGTCTTTACTTCATTGGGTGTAGCTTGTGCATGGTAGCCACCAAGTATAACAACAATGTATGACTCATTAGGCGAAGATATGACGTCTCACGATAGCTCCATTCCTTGTCCATACTTAATTGTTCTCTCTGGTGATATAGTGTCAATCGAGCAAGATGACATTGAATGGGCATCTTGTAAGGCCTCATCTCATCGACGTCATAGTGTGGCCCGACTGCTTCGACTCGCCTTGTCTATACTTCATTGGGTCTAGCCTATGACATGGTAGCCACCAAGTATAACAACAATGGATGACTCATTAGACGAAGATATCACGTCTCACGATTGCTCCATTCCTTGTGCATACTGAATTGTTCTCACTGGTGATATAGTGTTAATTGAGCAAGATGACATTGAATCGGCATCTTATAAGGCCTCATCTCATCGACAGCTCCATTCCTTGTCCATACTCAATCGTTCTCACTGGTGATACAGTGTCAATCGAGCAAGATGACATTGAATGGGCATCTTATAAGTCACAGTTTCGCCCGATTGCTTCGACTCGCCTTGTCTATAATTTGTTGGGTCTAGCCTATGACATGGTAGCCACCAAGTATAATGACAAAGGATGAGTCATTAAACGAAGATATGATGTCTTATGATAACTCCATTCCTTGTCCATACTGAATTGTTCTCACTGGTGATACAGTGTTAATTGAGCAAGATGACATTGAATCGGCATCTTATAAGGCCTCATCTCATCGACATCATAGTTTGGCCCGATTAATTGGACTCTCCTTGTCTATACTTTATTGGGTCTAGCCTGTGGCATGGTAGTCACCAAGTATAATAACAATGGATGACTCATTAGATGAAGATATGATGTCTCACGATAGCTCCATTCCTTGTCCATACTCAATCGTTCTCACTGGTGATACAGTGTCAATCGAGCAAGATGACATTGAATGGGCATCTTATAAGTCCTCATCTCATCAACGTCATAGTTTGGCCCGATTGCTTCGACTCGCCTCGTCTTTACTTCGTTGGGTCTAGCCTATGACATGGTAGCCACCAAGTATAACGATAAAGGATGAGTCATTAAACGCAGATATGATGTCTTACGATAACTCCATTCCTTGTCCATACTCAATTGCTCTCACTGGTGATACAGTGTCAATTGAGCAAGATGACATTGAATCGCCACCTTATAAGGCCTCATCTCATCGATGTCATAGTTTGGCTCGATTACTTCGACTCGCCTTGTCTATACTTCGTTGGGTCTAGCCTGTGACATGGTAGCCACCAAGTATAGCGATAAAGGATGAGTCATTAAACGAATATATGATGCCTTATGATAACTCCATTCCTTGTCCATATTCAATTGTTCTCTCTGGTGATACAGTGTCAATCGAGCAAGATGACATTGAATGGGCATCTTGTAAGGCCTCATCTTATCGACGTCACAGTTTGGCCCGATTGCTTCGACTCGCCTTGTCTATACGTTATTGGGTCTAGCCTGTGGCATGGTAGTCACCAAGTATAACAACAATGGATGACTCATTAGATGAAGATATGATATCTCACGATAGCTCCATTGCTGGTCCATACTCAATCGTTCTCTCTGGTGATACAGTGTCAATCGAGCAATATGAGATTGAATGGGCATCTTATAAGTCCTCATCTCATCGACGTCATAGTTTGGCCCGATTGCTTCGACTCGCCTCATCTTTACTTCGTTGGGTCTAGCCTATGACATGCTAGCCACCAAGTATAACGATAAAGTTTGAGTCATTAAACAAAGATATGATGTCTTACGATAACTCCATTCCTTGTCCATACTCAATTGTTCTCACTGGTGATACAGTGTCAATCGAGCAAGATGACATTGAATGGGCATCTTGTAAGGCCTCATCTCATCGACGTCATAGTTTGGCCCGATTGCTTCGACTTGCCTTGTCCATACTTTGTTGCGTCTAGCCTATGACATGGTACCCACCAAGTATAATGACAAAGGATGAGTCATTAAACGAAGATATGATGTCTTACGATAACTCCATTCCTTGTCCATACTGAATTGTTCTCACTGGTGATACAGTGTTAATTGAGCAAGATGACATTGAATGGGCATCTTGTAAGGCCTCATCTCATTGACGTCATAGTTTGGCCCGACTGCTTCGACTCGCCTTGTCTATACTTCATTGGGTCTAGCCTATGACATGGTAGCCACCAAGTATAACAACAATGGATGACTCATTAGGCGAAGATATGACGTCTCACGATTGCTCCATTCCTTGTCCATACTTAATTGTTCTCTCTGGTGATATAGTGTCAATCGAGCAAGATGCCATTGAATGGGCATCTTGTAAGGCCTCATCTCATCGACGTCACAGTTTGGCCCGATTGCTTCGACTCGCCTTGTCTATACTTCGTCGGGTCTAGCCTGTGACATGGTAGCCACCAAGTATAGCGATAAAGGATGAGTCATTAAACGAATATATGATGTCTTATGATAACTCCATTCCTTGTCCATACTCAATTGTTCTCTCTGGTGATACAGTGTCAATCGAGCAAGATGACATTGAATGGGCATCTTGTAAGGCCTCATCTTATGGACGTCACAGTTTGGCCCGATTGCTTCGACTCGCCTTGTCTATACTTCGTTGAATCTAGCCTATGACATGGTAGCCACCAAGTATAACGATAAAGGATGAGTCATTAAACGAAGATATGATGTCTTACGATAACTCCATTCCTTGTCCATACTCAATTGTTCTCAGTGGTGATACAGTGTCAATTGAGCAAGATGACATTGAATCGCCATCTTATAAGGCCTCATCTCATCGACGTCATAGTTTGGCCCGATTGCTTCGCCTCGCCTTGTCTATACTTCGTTGGGTCTAGCCTGTGACATGGTAGCCACCAAGTATAACGATCAAGGACGAGTCCTTAAACGAAGATATGATGTCTTATGATAACTCCATTCCTTGTCCAAACTCAATTGTTCTCACTGGTGATACAGTGTCAATCGAGCAAGATGACATTGAATGGGCATCTTGTAAGGCCTCATCTCATCGACGTCATAGTTTGGCCCGATTGCTTCGACTCGCCTTGTCCATACTTTGTTGCGTCTAGCCTATGACATGGTACCCACCAAGTATAATGACAAAGGATGAGTCATTAAACGAAGATATGATGTCTTACGATAACTCCATTCCTTGTCCACACTGAATTGTTCTCACTGGTGATACAGTGTTAATTGAGCAAGATGACATTGAATGGGCATCTTGTAAGGCCTCATCTCATTGACGTCATAGTTTGGCCCGACTGCTTCGACTCGCCTTGTCTATACTTCATTGGATCTAGCCTATGACATGGTAGCCACCAAGTATAACAACAATGGATGACTCATTAGGCGAAGATATGACGTCTCACGATTGCTCCATTCCTTGTCCATACTTAATTGTTCTCTCTGGTGATATAGTGTCAATTGAGCAAGATGCCATTGAATGGGCATCTTGTAAGGCCTCATCTCATCGACGTCACAGTTTGGCCCGATTGCTTCGACTCGCCTTGTCTATACTTCGTCGGTTCTAGCCTGTGACATGGTAGCCACCAAGTATAGCGATAAAGGATGAGTCATTAAACGAATATATGATGTCTTATGATAACTCCATTCCTTGTCCATACTCAATTGTTCTCTCTGGTGATACAGTGTCAATCGAGCAAGATGACATTGAATGGGCATCTTGTAAGGCCTCATCTCATCGACGTCATAGTTTGGCCCGACTGCTTCGACTCGCCTTGTCTATACTTCATTGGGTCTAGCCTATGACATGGTAGCCACCAAGTATAACGATAAAGGATGAGTCATTAAACGAAGATATGATGTCTTACGATAACTCCATTCCTTGTCCATACTCAATTGTTCTCACTGGTGATACAGTGTCAATTGAGCTAGATGACATTGAATCGCCATCTTATAAGGCCTCATCTCATCGATGTCATAGTTTGGCCCGATTGCTTCGACTCGCCTTGTCTATACTTCGTTGGGTCTAGCATGTGACATGGTAGCCACCAAGTATAGCAATAAAGGATGAGTCATTAAACGAATATATGATGTCTTATGATAACTCCATTCCTTGGCCATACTCAATTGTTCTCTCTGGTGATACAGTGTCAATCGAGCAAGATGACATTGAATGGGCATCTTGTAAGGCCTCATCTTATGGACGTCACAGTTTGGCCCGATTGCTTCGACTCGCCTTGTCTATACTTCGTTGAATCTAGCCTATGACATGGTAGCCACCAAGTATAACGATAAAGGATGAGTCATTAAACGAAGATATGATGTCTTACGATAACTCCATTCCTTGTCCATACTCAATTGTTCTCAGTGATGATACAGTGTCAATTGAGCAAGATGACATTGAATCGCCATCTTATAAGGCCTCATCTCATCGACGTCATAGTTTGGCCCGATTGCTTCGACTCGCCTTGTCTATACTTCGTTGGGTCTAGCCTGTGACATGGTAGCCACCAAGTATAACGATCAAGGACGAGTCCTTAAACGAAGATATGATGTCTTATGATAACTCCATTCCTTGTCCAAACTCAATTGTTCTCACTGGTGATACAGTGTCAATCGAGCAAGATGACATTGAATGGGCATCTTGTAAGGCCTCATCTCATCGACGTCATAGTTTGGCCCGATTGCTTCGACTCGCCTTGTCCATACTTTGTTGCGTCTAGCCTATGACATGGTACCCACCAAGTATAATGACAAAGGATGAGTCATTAAACGAAGATATGATGTCTTACGATAACTCCATTCCTTGTCCATACTGAATTGTTCTCACTGGTGATACAGTGTTAATTGAGCAAGATGACATTGAATGGGCATCTTGTAAGGCCTCATCTCATTGACGTCATAGTTTGGCCCGACTGCTTCGACTCGCCTTGTCTATACTTCATTGGGTCTAGCCTATGACATGGTAGCCACCAAGTATAACAACAATGGATGTCTCATTAGGCGAAGATATGACGTCTCACGATTGCTCCATTCCTTGTCCATACTTAATTGTTCTCTCTGGTGATATAGTGTCAATCGAGCAAGATGACATTGAATGGGTATCTTGTAAGGCCTCATCTTATCGACGTCATAATTTGGCCCGATTGCTTCGACTCGCCTTGTCTATACTTCGTTGGGTCTAGCATGTGACATGGTAGCCACCAAGTATAGCAATAAAGGATGAGTCATTAAACGAATATATGATGTCTTATGATAACTCCATTCCTTGTCCATACTCAATTGTTCTCTCTGGTGATACAGTGTCAATCGAGCAAGATGACATTGAATGGGCATCTTGTAAGGCCTCATCTTATCGACGTCACAGTTTGGCCCGATTGCTTCGACTCGCCTTGTCTATACTTTATTGGGTCTAGCCTGTGGCATGGTAGTCACCAAGTATAACAACAATGGATGACTCATTAGATGAAGATATGATATCTCACGATAGCTCCATTGCTTGTCCATACTCAATCGTTCTCACTGGTGATATAGTGTCAATCGAGCAATATGAGATTGAATGGGCATCTTATAAGTCCTCATCTCATCGACGTCATAGTTTGGCCCGATTGCTTCGACTCGCCTCATCTTTACTTCGTTGGGTCTACCCGATGACATGGTAGCCACCAAGTATAACGATAAAGGATGAGTCATTAAACGAAGATATGATGTCTTACGATAACTCCATTCCTTGTCCATACTCAATTGTTCTCACTGGTGATACAGTGTCAATTGAGCTAGATGACATTGAATCGCCATCTTATAAGGCCTCATCTCATCGATGTCATAGTTTGGCCCGATTGCTTCGACTCGCCTTGTCTATACTTCGTTGGGTCTAGCATGTGACATGGTAGCCACCAAGTATAGCAATAAAGGATGAGTCATTAAACGAATATATGATGTCTTATGATAACTCCATTCCTTGCCCATACTCAATTGTTCTCTCTGGTGATACAGTGTCAATCGAGCAAGATGACATTGAATGGGCATCTTGTAAGGCCTCATCCTATGGACGTCACAGTTTGGCCCGATTGCTTCGACTCGCCTTGTCTATACTTCGTTGAATCTAGCCTATGACATGGTAGCCACCAAGTATAACGATAAAGGATGAGTCATTAAACGAAGATATGATGTCTTACGATAACTCCATTCCTTGTCCATACTCAATTGTTCTCACTGGTGATACAGTGTCAATTGAGCAAGATGACATTGAATCGCCATCTTATAAGGCCTCATCTCATCGACGTCATAGTTTGGCCCGATTAATTGGACTCGTCTAGTCTTTACTTCATCGGGTGTAGCTTGTGCATGGTAGCCACCAAGTATAACAACAATGGATGACTCATTAGGCGAAGATATGACGTCTCACGATAGCTCCATTCCTTGTCCATACTTAATTGTTCTCTCTGGTGATATAGTGTCAATCGAGCAAGATGACATTGAATGGGCATCTTGTAAGGCCTCATCTCATCGACGTCTTAGTGTGGCCCGACTGCTTCGACTCGCCTTGTCTATACTTCATTGGGTCTAGCCTATGACATGGTAGCCACCAAGTATAACAACAATGGATGACTCATTAGACGAAGATATCACGTCTCACGATTGCTCCATTCCATGTCCATACTGAATTGTTCTCACTGGTGATATAGTGTTAATTGAGCAAGATGACATTGAATCGGCATCTTATAAGGCCTCATCTCATCGACAGCTCCATTCCTTGTCCATACTCAATCGTTCTCACTGGTGATACAGTGTCAATCGAGCAAGATGACATTGAATGGGCATCTTATAAGTCACAGTTTCGCCCGATTGCTTCGACTCGCCTTGTCTATAATTTGTTGGGTCTAGCCTATGACATGGTAGCCACCAAGTATAATGACAAAGGATGAGTCATTAAACGAAGATATGATGTCTTATGATAACTCCATTCCTTGTCCATACTGAATTGTTCTCACTGGTGATACAGTGTTAATTGAGCAAGATGACATTGAATCGGCATCTTATAAGGCCTCATCTCATCGACATCATAGTTTGGCCCGATTAATTGGACTCTCCTTGTCTATACTTTATTGGGTCTAGCCTGTGGCATGGTAGTCACCAAGTATAACAACAATGGATGACTCATTAGATGAAGATATGATGTCTCACGATAGCTCCATTCCTTGTCCATACTCAATCGTTCTCACTGGTGATACAGTGTCAATCGAGCAAGATGACATTGAATGGGCATCTTATAAGTCCTCATCTCATCAACGTCATAGTTTGGCCCGATTGCTTCGACTCGCCTCGTCTTTACTTCGTTGGGTCTAGCCTATGACATGGTAGCCACCAAGTATAACGATAAAGGATGAGTCATTAAACGCAGATATGATGTCTTACGATAACTCCATTCCTTGTCCATACTCAATTGCTCTCACTGGTGATACAGTGTCAATTGAGCAAGATGACATTGAATCGCCACCTTATAAGGCCTCATCTCATCGATGTCATAGTTTGGCCCGATTACTTCGACTCGCCTTGTCTATACTTCGTTGGTTCTAGCCTATGACATGGTAGCCACCAAGTATAGCAATAAAGGATGAGTCATTAAACGAATATATGATGTCTTATGATAACTCCATTCCTTGTTCATACTCAATTGTTCTCTCTGGTGATACAGTGTCAATCGAGCAAGATGACATTGAATGGGCATCTTGTAAGGCCTCATCTTATCGACGTCACAGTTTGGCCCGATTGCTTCGACTCGCCTTGTCTATACTTCGTTGAATCTAGCCTATGACATGGTAGCCACCATGTATAACGATAAAGGATGAGTCATTAGATGAAGATATGATGTCTTACGATAACTCCATTCCTTGTCCATACTCAATTGTTCTCACTAGTGATACAGTGTCAATTGAGCAAGATGACATTGAATCGCCATCATATAAGGCCTCATCTCATCGATGTCATAGTTTGGCCCGATTGCTTCGACTCACATTGTCTATACTTCGTTGGGTCTAGCCTGTGACATGGTAGCCACCAAGTATAGCGATAAAGGATGAGTCATTAAACGAATATATGATGCCTTATGATAACTCCATTCCTTGTCCATATTCAATTGTTCTCTCTGGTGATACAGTGTCAATCGAGCAACATGACATTGACTGGGCATCTTGTAAGGCCTCATCTTATCGACGTCACAGTTTGGCCCGATTGCTTCGACTCGCCTTGTCTATACGTTATTGGGTCTAGCCTGTGGCATGGTAGTCACCAAGTATAACAACAATGGATGACTCATTAGATGAAGATATGATATCTTACGATAACTCCATTCCTTGTCCATACTCAATTGTTCTCTCTGGTGATACAGTGTCAATCGAGCAATATGAGATTGAATGGGCATCTTATAAGTCCTCATCTCATCGACGTCATAGTTTGGCCCGATTGCTTCGACTCGCCTCATCTTTACTTCGTTGGGTCTAGCCTGTGACATGCTAGCCACCAAGTATAACGATAAAGGATGAGTCATTAAACGAATATATGATGTCTTACGATAACTCCATTCCTTGTCCATACTCAATTGTTCTCACTGGTGATACAGTGTCAATCGAGCAAGATGACATTGAATGGGCATCTTGTAAGGCCTCATCTTATCGACGTCATAATTTGGCCCGATTGCTTCGACTCGCCTTGTCTATACTTCGTTGGGTCTAGCATGTGACATGGTAGCCACCAAGTATAGCGATAAAGGATGAGTCATTAAACGAATATATGATGTCTTATGATAACTCCATTCCTTGTCCATACTCAATTGTTCTCTCTGGTGATACAGTGTCAATCGAGCAAGATGACATTGAATGGGCATCTTGTAAGGCCTCATCTTATGGACGTCACAGTTTAGCCCGATTGCTTCGACTCGCCTTGTCTATACTTCGTTGAATCTAGCCTATGACATGGTAGCCACCAAGTATAACGATAAAGTTTGAGTCATTAAACGAAGATATGATGTCTTACGATAACTCCATTCCTTGTCCATACTCAATTGTTCTCACTGGTGATACAGTGTCAATTGAGCAAGATGACATTGAATCGCCATCTTATAACGCCTCATCTCATCGACGTCATAGTTTGGCCCGATTGCTTCGACTCGCCTTGTCTATACTTCGTTGGGTCTAGCCTGTGACATGGTAGCCACCAAGTATAACGATCAAGGATGAGTCCTTAAACGAAGATATGATGTCTTATGATAACTCCATTCCTTGTCCAAACTCAATTGTTCTCACTGGTGATACAGTGTCAATCGAGCAAGATGACATTGAATGGGCATCTTGTAAGGCCTCATCTCATCGACGTCATTGTTTGGCCCGATTGCTTCGACTTGCCTTGTCCATACTTTGTTGCGTCTAGCCTATGACATGGTACCCACCAAGTATAATGACAAAGGATGAGTCATTAAACGAAGATATGATGTCTTACGAAAGCTCCATTCCTTGTCCATACTGAATTGTTCTCACTGGTGATACAGTGTTAATTGAGCAAGATGACATTGAATGGGCATCTTGTAAGGCCTCATCTCATTGACGTCATACTTTGGCCCGACTGCTTCGACTCGCCTTGTCTATACTTCATTGGGTCTAGCCTATGACATGGTAGCCACCAAGTATAACAACAATGGATGACTCATTAGGCGAAGATATGACGTCTCACGATTGCTCCATTCCTTGTCCATACTTAATTGTTCTCTCTGGTGATATAGTGTCAATCGAGCAAGATGCCATTGAATGGGCATCTTGTAAGGCCTCATCTCATCGACGTCACAGTTTGGCCCGATTGCTTCGACTCGCCTTGTCTATACTTCGTCGGGTCTAGCCTGTGACATGGTAGCCACCAAGTATAGCGATAAAGGATGAGTCATTAAACGAATATATGATGTCTTATGATAACTCCATTCCTTGTCCATACTCAATTGTTCTCTCTGGTGATACAGTGTCAATCGAGCAAGATGACATTGAATGGGCATCTTGTAAGGCCTCATCTCATCGACGTCATAGTTTGGCCCGACTGCTTCGACTCGCCTTGTCTATACTTCATTGGGTCTAGCCTATGACATGGTAGCCACCAAGTATAACAACATTGGATTACTCATTAGGCGAAGATATGACGTCTCACGATTGCTCCATTCCTTGTCCATACTTAATTGTTCTCTCTGGTGATATAGTGTCAATCGAGCAAGATGCCATTGAATGGGCATCTTGTAAGGCCTCATCTCATCGACGTCACAGTTTGGCCCGATTGCTTCGACTCGCCTTGTCTATACTTCGTCGGGTCTAGCCTGTGACATGGTAGCCACCAAGTATAGCGATAAAGGATGAGTCATTAAACGAATATATGATGTCTTATGATAACTCCATTCCTTGTCCATACTCAATTGTTCTCTCTGGTGATACAGTGTCAATCGAGCAAGATGACATTGAATGGGCATCTTGTAAGGCCTCATCTCATCGACGTCATAGTTTGGCCCGACTGCTTGGACTCGCCTTGTCTATACTTCATTGGGTCTAGCCTATGACATGGTAGCCACCAAGTATAACAACAATGGATGACTCATTAGACGAAGATATCACGTCTCACGATTGCTCCATTCCTTGCCCATACTGAATTGTTCTCACTGGTGATATAGTGTTAATTGAGCAAGATGACACTGAATCGGCATCTTATAAGGCCTCATCTCATCGACAGCTCCATTCCTTGTCCATATTCAATTGTTCTCTCTGGTGATACAGTGTCAATCGAGCAAGATGACATTGAATGGGCATCTTGTAAGGCCTCATCTTATCGACGTCACAGTTTGGCCCGATTGCTTCGACTCGCCTTGTCTATACTTCGTTGGGTCTAGCATGTGACATGGTAGCCACCAAGTATAGCAATAAAGGATGAGTCATTAAACGAATATATGATGTCTTATGATAACTCCATTCCTTGTCCATACTCAATTGTTCTCTCTGGTGATACAGTGTCAATCGAGCAAGATGACATTGAATGGGCATCTTGTAAGGCCTCATCTTATCGACGTCACAGTTTGGCCCGATTGCTTCGACTCGCCTTGTCTATACTTTATTGGGTCTAGCCTGTGGCATGGTAGTCACCAAGTATAACAACAATGGATGACTCATTAGATGAAGATATGATATCTCACGATAGCTCCATTGCTTGTCCATACTCAATCGTTCTCACTGGTGATATAGTGTCAATCGAGCAATATGAGATTGAATGGGCATCTTATAAGTCCTCATCTCATCGACGTCATAGTTTGGCCCGATTGCTTCGACTCGCCTCATCTTTACTTCGTTGGGTCTACCCGATGACATGGTAGCCACCAAGTATAACGATAAAGGATGAGTCATTAAACGAAGATATGATGTCTTACGATAACTCCATTCCTTGTCCATACTCAATTGTTCTCACTGGTGATACAGTGTCAATTGAGCTAGATGACATTGAATCGCCATCTTATAAGGCCTCATCTCATCGATGTCATAGTTTGACCCGATTGCTTCGACTCGCCTTGTCTATACTTCGTTGGGTCTAGCATGTGACATGGTAGCCACCAAGTATAGCAATAAAGGATGAGTCATTAAACGAATATATGATGTCTTACGATAACTCCATTCCTTGTCCAGACTCAATTGTTCTCTTTGGTGATACAGTGTCAATCGAGCAAGATGACATTGAATGGGCATCTTGTAAGGCCTCATCTTATGGACGTCACAGTTTGGCCCGATTGCTTCGACTCGCCTTGTCTATACTTCGTTGGGTCTAGCCTATGACATGGTAGCCACCAAGTATAGCGATAAAGGATGAGTCATTAAACGAATATATGATGTCTTATGATAACTCCATTCCTTGTCCATACTCAATTGTTCTCTCTGGTGATACAGTGTCAATCGAGCAAGATGACATTGAATGGGCATCTTGTAAGGCCTCATCTTATAGACGTCACAGTTTGGCCCGATTGCTTCGACTCGCCTTGTCTATACTTCGTTGAATCTAGCCTATGACATGGTAGCCACCAAGTATAACGATAAAGGATGAGTCATTAGATGAAGATATGATGTCTTACGATAACTCCATTCCTTGTCCATACTGAATTGTTCTCACTGGTGATACAGTGTCAATTGAGCAAGATGACATTGAATCGCCATCTTATAAGGCCTCATCTCATCGATGTCATAGATTGGCCCGATTGCTTCGACTCGCCTTGTCTATACTTCGTTGGGTCTAGCCTGTGACATGGTAGCCACCAAGTATAGCGATAAAGGATGAGTCATTAAACGAATATATGATGTCTTATGATAACTCCATTCCTTGTCCATACTCGATTGTTCTCTCTGGTGATAGAGTGTCAATCGAGCAAGATGACATTGAATGGGCATCTTGTAAGGCCTCATCTTATCGACGTCACAGTTTAGCCTGATTGCTTCGACTCGCCTTTTCTTTACTTTGTTGAATCTAGCCTATGACACGGTAGCCACCAACTATAATGACAAAGGATGAGTCATTAAACGAAGATATGATGTCTTATGATAACTCCATTTCTTGTCCATACTGAATTGTTCTCA
The DNA here is from genome assembly GCA_030378355.1 of Eleusine indica. Taxonomy (NCBI): domain Eukaryota; kingdom Viridiplantae; phylum Streptophyta; class Magnoliopsida; order Poales; family Poaceae; genus Eleusine; species Eleusine indica. The sequence continues at coordinate 73,792 of JARKIM010000028.1, forward strand.
CTGGTGATACAGTGTCAATTGAGCAAGATGACATTGAATCGCCATCTTATAAGGCCTCATCTCATCGACGTCATAGTTTGGCCCGATTGCTTCGACTCGCCTTGTCTATACTTCGTTGGGTCTAGCCTGTGACATGGTAGCCACCAAGTATAACGATCAAGGATGAGTCCTTAAACGAAGATATGATGTCTTATGATAACTCCATTCCTTGTCCAAACTCAATTGTTCTCACTGGTGATACAGTGTCAATTGAGCAAGATGGTATTGAATCGCCATCTTATAAGGCCTCATCTCACGATAGCTCCATTCCTTGTCCATACTCAATCGTTCTCACTGGTGAGACAGTGTCAATCGAGCAAGATGACATTGAATGGGCATCTTATAATTCACAGTTTCGCCCGATTGCTTCGACTCGCCTTGTCTATAACTTGTTGGGTCTAGCCTATGACATGGTAGCCACCAAGTATAATGACAAAGGATGAGTCATTAAACGAAGATATGATGTCTTATGATAACTCCAATCCTTGTCCATACTGAATTGTTCTCACTGGTGATACAGTGTTAATTGAGCAAGATGACATTGAATCGGCATCTTATAAGGCCTCATCTCATCGACATCATAGTTTGGCCCGATTAATTGGACTCGCCTTGTCTATACTTTATTGGGTCTAGCCTGTGGCATGGTAGTCACGAAGTATAACAACAATGGATGACTCATTAGATTAAGATATGATGTCTCACGATAGCTCCATTCCTTGTCCATACTCAATCGTTCTCACTGGTGATACAGTGTCAATCGAGCAAGATGACATTGAATGGGCATCTTATAAGTCCTCATCTCATCAACGTCATAGTTTGACCCGATTGCTTCGACTCGCCTCGTCTTTACTTCGTTGGGTCTAGCCTGTGACATGGTAGCCACCAAGTATAACGATAAAGGATGAGTCATTAAACGAAGATATGATGTCTTACGATAACTCCATTCCTTGTCCAGACTCAATTGCTCTCACTGGTGATACAGTGTCAATTGAGCAAGATGACATTGAATCGCCATCTTATAAGGCCTCATCTCATCGATGTCATAGTATGGCCCGATTGCTTCGACTCGCCTTGTCTATACTTCGTTGGGTCTAGCCTATGACATGGTAGCCACCAAGTATAGCGATAAAGGATGAGTCATTAAACAAATATATGATGTCTTATGATAACTCCATTCCTTGTCCATACTCAATTGTTCTCTCTGGTGATACAGTGTCAATCGAGCAAGATGACATTGAATGGGCATCTTATAAGTCCTCATCTCATCAACGTCATAGTTTGACCCGATTGCTTCGACTCGCCTCGTCTTTACTTCGTTGGGTCTAGCCTGTGACATGGTAGCCACCAAGTATAACGATAAAGGATGAGTCATTAAACGAAGATATGATGTCTTACGATAACTCCATTCCTTGTCCAGACTCAATTGCTCTCACTGGTGATACAGTGTCAATTGAGCAAGATGACATTGAATCGCCATCTTATAAGGCCTCATCTCATCGATGTCATAGTATGGCCCGATTGCTTCGACTCGCCTTGTCTATACTTCGTTGGGTCTAGCCTATGACATGGTAGCCACCAAGTATAGCGATAAAGGATGAGTCATTAAACAAATATATGATGTCTTATGATAACTCCATTCCTTGTCCATACTCAATTGTTCTCTCTGGTGATACAGTGTCAATCGAGCAAGATGACATTGAATGGGCATCTTATAAGTCCTCATCTCATCAACGTCATAGTTTGACCCGATTGCTTCGACTCGCCTCGTCTTTACTTCGTTGGGTCTAGCCTGTGACATGGTAGCCACCAAGTATAACGATAAAGGATGAGTCATTAAACGAAGATATGATGTCTTACGATAACTCCATTCCTTGTCCAGACTCAATTGCTCTCACTGGTGATACAGTGTCAATCGAGCAAGATGACATTGAATGGGCATCTTGTAAGGCCTCATCTTATAGACGTCACAGTTTGGCCCGATTGCTTCGACTCGCCTTGTCTATACTTCATTGAATCTAGCCTATGACATGGTAGCCACCAAGTATAACGATAAAGGATGAGTCAATAGATGAAGATATGATGTCTTACGATAACTCCATTCCTTGTCCATACTCAATTGTTCTCACTGGTGATACAGTGTCAATTGAGCAAGATGACATTGAATCGCCATCTTATAAGGCCTCATCTCATCGATGTCATAGTTTGGCCCGATTGCTTCGACTCGCCTTGTCTATACTTCGTTGGGTCTAGCCTGTGACATGGTAGCCACCAAGTATAGCGATAAAGGATGAGTCATTAAACGAATATATGATGTCTTATGATAACTCCATTCCTTGTCCATACTCGATTGTTCTCTCTGGTGATAGAGTGTCAATCGAGCAAGATGACATTGAATGGGCATCTTGTAAGGCCTCATCTTATCGACGTCACAGTTTAGCCTGATTGCTTCGACTCGCCTTTTCTATACTTTGTTGAATCTAGCCTATGACACGGTAGCCACCAAGTATAATGACAAAGGATGAGTCATTAAACGAAGATATGATGTCTTATGATAACTCCATTTCTTGTCCATACTGAATTGTTCTCACTGGTGATACAGTGTCAATTGAGCAAGATGACATTGAATCGCCATCTTATAAGGCCTCATCTCATCGACGTCATAGTTTGGCCCGATTGCTTCGACTCGCCTTGTCTATACTTCGTTGGGTCTAGCCTGTGACATGGTAGCCACCAAGTATAACGATCAAGGATGAGTCCTTAAACGAAGATATGATGTCTTATGATAACTCCATTCCTTGTCCAAACTCAATTGTTCTCACTGGTGATACAGTGTCAATCGAGCAAGATGACATTGAATGGGCATCTTGTAAGGCCTCGTCTCATCGACGTCACAGTTTGGCCCGATTGCTTCGACTCGCCTTGTCCATACTTTGTTGGGTCTAGCCTATGACATGGTAGCCACCAAGTATAATGACAAAGGATGGGTCATTAAACGAAGATATGATGTCTTATGATAACTCCATTCCTTGTCCATACTCAATTGTTCTCACTAGTGATACAGTGTCAATTGAGCAAGATGGTATTAAATCGCCATCTTATAAGGCCTCATCTCATGATAGCTCCATTCCTTGTCCATACTCAATCGTTCTCACTGGTGATACAGTGTCAATCGAGCAAGATGACATTGAATGGGCATCTTATAAGTCCTCATCTTATCGACGTCACAGTTTCGCCCGATTGCTTCGACTCGCCTTGTCTATAATTTGTTGGGTCTAGCCTATGACATGGTAGCCACCAAGTATAATGACAAAGGATGAGTCATTAAACGAAGATATGATGTCTTACGATAACTCCATTCCTTCTCCATACTGAATTGTTCTCACTGGTGATACAGTGTTAATTGAGCAAGATGACATTGAATCGGCATCTTATAAGGCCTCATCTCATCGACATCATAGTTTGGCCCGATTAATTGGACTCGCCTTGTCTATACTTTATTGGGTCTAGCCTGTGGCATGGTAGTCACCAAGTATAACAACAATGGATGACTCATTAGATGAAGATATGATGTCTCACGATAGCTCCATTCCTTGTCCATACTCAATCGTTCTCACTGGTGATACAGTGTCAATCGAGCAAGATGACATTGAATGGGCATCTTATAAGTCCTCATCTCATCAACGTCATAGTTTGACCCGATTGCTTCGACTCGCCTCGTCTTTACTTCGTTGGGTCTAGCCTGTGACATGGTAGCCACCAAGTATAACGATAAAGGATGAGTCATTAAACGAAGATATGATGTCTTACGATAACTCCATTCCTTGTCCAGACTCAATTGCTCTCACTGGTGATACAGTGTCAATTGAGCAAGATGACATTGAATCGCCATCTTATAAGGCCTCATCTCATCGATGTCATAGTATGGCCCGATTGCTTCGACTCGCCTTGTCTATACTTCGTTGGGTCTAGCCTATGACATGGTAGCCACCAAGTATAGCGATAAAGGATGAGTCATTAAACGAATATATGATGTCTTATGATAACTCCATTCCTTGTCCATACTCAATTGTTCTCTCTGGTGATACAGTGTCAATCGAGCAAGATGACATTGAATGGGCATCTTATAAGTCCTCATCTCATCAACGTCATAGTTTGACCCGATTGCTTCGACTCGCCTCGTCTTTACTTCGTTGGGTCTAGCCTGTGACATGGTAGCCACCAAGTATAACGATAAAGGATGAGTCATTAAACGAAGATATGATGTCTTACGATAACTCCATTCCTTGTCCAGACTCAATTGCTCTCACTGGTGATACAGTGTCAATCGAGCAAGATGACATTGAATGGGCATCTTGTAAGGCCTCATCTTATAGACGTCACAGTTTGGCCCGATTGCTTCGACTCGGCTTGTCTATACTTCATTGAATCTAGCCTATGACATGGTAGCCACCAAGTATAACGATAAAGGATGAGTCAATAGATGAAGATATGATGTCTTACGATAACTCCATTCCTTGTCCATACTCAATTGTTCTCACTGGTGATACAGTGTCAATTGAGCAAGATGACATTGAATCGCCATCTTATAAGGCCTCATCTCATCGATGTCATAGTTTGGCCCGATTGCTTCGACTCGCCTTGTCTATACTTCGTTGGGTCTAGCCTGTGACATGGTAGCCACCAAGTATAGCGATAAAGGATGAGTCATTAAACGAATATATGATGTCTTATGATAACTCCATTCCTTGTCCATACTCGATTGTTCTCTCTGGTGATAGAGTGTCAATCGAGCAAGATGACATTGAATGGGCATCTTGTAAGGCCTCATCTTATCGACGTCACAGTTTAGCCTGATTGCTTCGACTCGCCTTTTCTATACTTTGTTGAATCTAGCCTATGACACGGTAGCCACCAAGTATAATGACAAAGGATGAGTCATTAAACGAAGATATGATGTCTTATGATAACTCCATTTCTTGTCCATACTGAATTGTTCTCACTGGTGATACAGTGTCAATTGAGCAAGATGACATTGAATCGCCATCTTATAAGGCCTCATCTCATCGACGTCATAGTTTGGCCCGATTGCTTCGACTCGCCTTGTCTATACTTCGTTGGGTCTAGCCTGTGACATGGTAGCCACCAAGTATAACGATCAAGGATGAGTCCTTAAACGAAGATATGATGTCTTATGATAACTCCATTCCTTGTCCAAACTCAATTGTTCTCACTGGTGATACAGTGTCAATCGAGCAAGATGACATTGAATGGGCATCTTGTAAGGCCTCGTCTCATCGACGTCACAGTTTGGCCCGATTGCTTCGACTCGCCTTGTCCATACTTTGTTGGGTCTAGCCTATGACATGGTAGCCACCAAGTATAATGACAAAGGATGGGTCATTAAACGAAGATATGATGTCTTATGATAACTCCATTCCTTGTCCATACTCAATTGTTCTCACTAGTGATACAGTGTCAATTGAGCAAGATGGTATTAAATCGCCATCTTATAAGGCCTCATCTCATGATAGCTCCATTCCTTGTCCATACTCAATCGTTCTCACTGGTGATACAGTGTCAATCGAGCAAGATGACATTGAATGGGCATCTTATAAGTCCTCATCTTATCGACGTCACAGTTTCGCCCGATTGCTTCGACTCGCCTTGTCTATAATTTGTTGGGTCTAGCCTATGACATGGTAGCCACCAAGTATAATGACAAAGGATGAGTCATTAAACGAAGATATGATGTCTTACGATAACTCCATTCCTTCTCCATACTGAATTGTTCTCACTGGTGATACAGTGTTAATTGAGCAAGATGACATTGAATCGGCATCTTATAAGGCCTCATCTCATCGACATCATAGTTTGGCCCCATTAATTGGACTCGCCTTGTCTATACTTTATTGGGTCTAGCCTGTGGCATGGTAGTCACCAAGTATAACAACAATGGATGACTCATTAGATGAAGATATGATGTCTCACGATAGCTCCATTCCTTGTCCATACTCAATCGTTCTCACTGGTGATACAGTGTCAATCGAGCAAGATGACATTGAATGGGCATCTTATAAGTCCTCATCTCATCAACGTCATAGTTTGACCCGATTGCTTCGACTCGCCTCGTCTTTACTTCGTTGGGTCTAGCCTGTGACATGGTAGCCACCAAGTATAACGATAAAGGATGAGTCATTAAACGAAGATATGATGTCTTACGATAACTCCATTCCTTGTCCAGACTCAATTGCTCTCACTGGTGATACAGTGTCAATTGAGCAAGATGACATTGAATCGCCATCTTATAAGGCCTCATCTCATCGATGTCATAGTATGGCCCGATTGCTTCGACTCGCCTTGTCTATACTTCGTTGGGTCTAGCCTATGACATGGTAGCCACCAAGTATAGCGATAAAGGATGAGTCATTAAACGAATATATGATGTCTTATGATAACTCCATTCCTTGTCCATACTCAATTCTTCTCTCTGGTGATACAGTGTCAATCGAGCAAGATGACATTGAATGGGCATCTTGTAAGGCCTCATCTTATCGACGTCACAGTTTGGCCCGATTGCTTCGACTCGCCTTGTCTATACTTCGTTGAATCTAGCCTATGACATGGTAGCCACCAAGTATAACGATAAAGGATGAGTCATTAGATGAAGATATGATGTCTTACGATAACTCCATTCCTTGTCCATACTGAATTGTTCTCACTGGTGATACAGTGTCAATTGAGCAAGATGACATTGAATCGCCATCTTATAAGGCCTCATCTCGTCGATGTCATAGTTTGGCCCGATTGCTTCGACTCGCCTTGCCTATACTTCATTGGGTCTAGCCTGTGACATGGTAGCCACCAAGTATAGGGATAAAGGATGAGTCATTAAACGAATATCTGATGTCTTATGATAACTCCATTCCTTGTCCATACTCAATTGTTCTCTCTGGTGATACAGTGTCAATCGAGCAAGATGACATTGAATGGGCATCTTGTAAGGCCTCATCTTATCGACATCACAGTTTAGCCTGATTGCTTCGACTCGCCTTTTCTATACTTTGTTGAATCTAGCCTATGACATGGTAGCCACCAAGTATAATGACAAAGGATGAGTCATTAAACGAAGATATGATGTCTTATGATAACTCCATTCCTTGTCCATACTGAATTGTTCTCACTGGTGATACAGTGTCAATTGAGCAAGATGACATTGAATCGCCATCTTATAAGGCCTCATCTCATCGACGTCATAGTTTGGCCCGATTGCTTCGACTCGCCTTGTCTATACTTCGTTGGGTCTAGCCTGTGACATGGTAGCCACCAAGTATAACGATCAAGGATGAGTCCTTAAACGAAGATATGATGTCTTATGATAACTCCATTCCTTGTCCAAACTCAATTGTTCTCACTGGTGATACAGTGTCAATCGAGCAAGATGACATTGAATGGGCATCTTGTAAGGCCTCGTCTCATCGACGTCACAGTTTGGCCCGATTGCTTCGACTCGCCTTGTCCATACTTTGTTGGGTCTAGCCTATGACATGGTAGCCACCAAGTATAATGACAAAGGATGGGTCATTAAACGAAGATATGATGTCTTATGATAACTCCATTCCTTGTCCATACTCAATTGTTCTCACTAGTGATACAGTGTCAATTGAGCAAGATGGTATTAAATCGCCATCTTATAAGGCCTCATCTCATGATAGCTCCATTCCTTGTCCATACTCAATCGTTCTCACTGGTGATACAGTGTCAATCGAGCAAGATGACCTTGAATGGGCATCTTACAAGTCCTCATCTTATCGACGTCACAGTTTCGCCCGATTGCTTCGACTCGCCTTGTCTATAATTTGTTGGGTCTAGCCTATGACATGGTAGCCACCAAGTATAATGACAAAGGATGAGTCATTAAACGAAGATATGATGTCTTACGATAACTCCATTCCTTGTCCATACTGAATTGTTCTCACTGGTGATACAGTGTTAATTGAGCAAGATGACATTGAATCGGCATATTATAAGGCCTCATCTCATCGACATCATAGTTTGGCCCGATTAATTGGACTCGCCTTGTCTATACTTTATTGGGTCTAGCCTGTGGCATGGTAGTCACCAAGTATAACAACAATGGATGACTCATTGGATGAAGATATGATGTCTGACGATAGCTCCATTCCTTGTCCATACTTAATTGTTCTCACTGGTGATACAGTGTCAATCGAGCAAGATGACATTGAATGGGCATCTTATAAGTCCTCATCTCAACAACGTCATAGTTTGACCCGATTGCTTCGACTCGCCTCGTCTTTACTTCGTTGGGTCTAGCCTGTGACATGGTAGCCACCAAGTATAACGATAAAGGATGAGTCATTAAACGAAGATATGATGTCTTACGATAACTCCATTCCTTGTCCAGACTCAATTGCTCTCACTGGTGATACAGTGTCAATTGAGCAAGATGACATTGAATCGCCATCTTATAAGGCCTCATCTCATCGATGTTATAGTATGGCCCGATTGCTTCGACTCGCCTTGTCTATACTTCGTTGGGTCTAGCCTATGACATGGTAGCCACCAAGTATAGCGATAAAGGATGAGTCATTAAACGAATATATGATATCTTATGATAACTCCATTCCTCGTCCATACTCAATTGTTCTCACTGGTGATACAGTGTCAATTGAGCAAGATGACATTGAATCGCCATCTTATAAGGCCTCATCTCATCAACGTCATAGTTTGGCCCGAGTGCTTCGACTCGCCTTGTCTATACTTCGTTGGGTCTAGCCTGTGACATGGTAGCCACCAAGTATAGCGATAAAGGAGGAGTCGTTAAACGAAGATATGATGTCTTATGATAACTCCATTCCTTGTCCATACTCAATTGTTCTCTCTGGTGAGACAGTGTCAATCGAGCAAGATGACATTGAATGGGCATCTTGTAAGGCCTCATATTATCGACGTCACAGTTTGGCCCGATTGCTTCGACTCGCCTTGTCTATACTTCGTTGAATCTAGCCTGTGACATGGTAGCCACCAAGTATAGCGATAAAGGATGAGTCATTAAACGAAGATATGATGTCTTATGATAACTCCATTCCTTGTCCAAACTCAATTGTTCTCACTGGTGATACAGTGTCAATCGAGCAAGATGACATTGAATGGGCATCTTGTAAGGCCTCATCTTATCGACGTCACAGTTTGGCCCGATTGCTTCGACTCGCCTTGTCTATACTTCGTTGAATCTAGCCTATGACATGGTAGCCACCAAGTTTAACGATAAAGGATGAGTCATTAGATGAAGATATGATGTCTTACGATAACTCCATTCCTTGTCCATACTCAATTGTTCTCACTGGTGATACAGTGTCAATTGAGCAAGATGACATTGAATCGCCATCTTATAAGGCCTCATCTCATCGATGTCATAGTTTGGCCCGATTGCTTCGACTCACCTTGTCTATACTTCGTTGGGTCTAGCCTGTGACATGGTAGCCACCAAGTGTAACGATAAAGGATGAGTCATTAAACGAAGATATGATGTCTTATGATAACTCCATTCCTTGTCCAAACTCAATTGTTCTCACTGGTGATACAGTGTCAATCGAGCAAGATGACATTGAATGGGCATCTTGTAAGGCCTCATCTCATCGACGTCACAGTTTGGTCCGATTGCTTCGACTCGTCTTGTCCGTACTTTGTTGGGTCTAGCCTATGACATGGTAGCCACCAAGTATAATGACAAAGGATGAGTCATTAAACGAAGATATGATGTCTTATGATAACTCCATTCCTTGTCCATACTCAACTGTTCTCACTGGTGATACAGTGTCAATTGAGCAAGATGGTATTGAATCGCCATCTTATAAGGCCTCATCTGATCGACATCATAGTTTGGCCGGATTAATTGGACTCGCCTAGTCTTTACTTCGTTGGGTGTAGCTAGTGCATGGTAGCCACGAAGTATAACAACAATGGATGACTCATTAGACGAAGATATGACGTCTCACGATAGTTCCATTCCTTGTCCATACTCAATCGTTCTCACTAGTGATACAGTGTCAATCGAGCAAGATGACATTGAATTGTCATCTTATAAGTACTCATCTTATCGACGTTATAGTTTGGCCCGATTGCTTCGACTCGCCTTGTCTATACTTCGTTGAATCTAGCCTATGACATGGTAGCCACCAAGTATAACGATAAAGGATGAGTCATTAGATGAAGATATGATGTCTCACGATAGCTCCATTCCTTGTCAATACTCAATCGTTCTCACTAGTGATACAGTGTCAATCGAGCAAGATGACATTGAATGGGCATCTTATAAGGCCTCATCTTATCGACGTCACAGTTTGGCCCGATTGCTTCGACTCGCCTTGTCTATACTTCGTTCAATCTAGCCTATGACATGGTAGCCACCAAGTATAACGATAAAGGATGAGTCATTAGATGAAGATATGATGTCTCACGATAGCTCCAGTCCTTGTCAATACTCAATCGTTCTCACTAGTGATACAGTGTCAATCGAGCAAGATGACATTGAATGGGCATCTTATAAGTCCTCATCTCATCGACGTCATAGTTTGGCCCGATTGCTTCGACTCGCCTCGTCTTTACTTCATTGGGTCTAGCCTGTGACATGGTAGCCACCAAGTATAACGCTAAAGGATGAGTCATAAAACGAAGATATGATGTCTTACGATAACTCCATTCCTTGTCCATACTCTATTGTTCTCACTGGTGATACAGTGTCAATTGAGCAAGATGACATTGAATCGCCATCTTATAAGGCCTCATCTCATCGACATCATAGTTTGGTCCGATTAATTGGACTCGCCTTGTCTATACTTCGTTGGGTGTAGCTTGTGCATGGTAGCCACCATGTATAACAACAATTGATGACTCATTAGACGAAGATATGACGTCTCACAATAGCCCCATTCCTTGTCCATACTCAATCGTTCTCACTGGTGATACAGTGTCAATCGAGCAAGGTTACGTTGAATGGGCATCTTGTAGTGCCTCATCTCATCGACGTCACAGTTTGGCCTGATTGCTTCGACTCGCCTTGTCTATACTTCGTTGGGTCTAGCCTGTGACATGGTAGCCACCAAGTATAGCGATAAAGATTGAGTCATTAAACGAAGATATGATGTCTTATGATAACTCCATTCCTTGTCCATACTCAATTGTTCTCTCTGGTGATATAGTGTCAATCGAGCAAGATGACATTGAATGGGCATCTTGTAAGGCCTCATCTTATCGACGTCACAGTTTGGCCCGATTGCTTCGACTCGCCTTGTCTATACTTCGTTGAATCTAGCCTGTGACATGGTAGCCACCAAGTATTGCGATAAAGGATGAGTCATTAAACGAAGATATGATGTCTTATGATAACTCCATTCCTTGTCCAAACTCAATTGTTCTCACTGGTGATACAGTGTCAATCGAGCAAGATGACATTGAATGGGCATCTTGTAAGTGATAGGTGTAGAGTGCCCGATCTTTCGGCGAGTGGAGATAACTTCGATTTGGTGGATGTTGACCCTCACGATCCGACTACGACGAGCAAGCCGAAGCGCCAATGCAATCGCTGAACCAACTTCCGGAGGATATTAACCTTGCGGTAAACAAGATCAACCTGATCACGAGGATCAATTCTTACGCGCAATCGAAGAACGAGCAAGAATTAGAGGTGAGCAATCTGATGTATTGCACGAAGGTGGAGTTCTGAATTCACGTCGAGAGACGGATGTATAGCTAAGCTAAACTTAAAACAAAACTCAAAGATTACAAGGGGCGCAGCCCTTGACTATATAGGGGTAGGACGAGGCATCTAGGGCCGGCTGAAGTGGAGAGGCGCGCGGTGGAGAGGGAGTCGTGCGACTTGGGCCACGTGGGCCTTCGAGCGACATCATCCTGGGCCGTCGTTCCTTAGCATCAAAACCGTCTTCAATTCCTGGGCTCGAGCTCTAGTGATTGGGCCCTTGTACGTCGTCGTCTCGTTAGAAGATGGATCCGTAACTCGAGGAGGCGCGACGACGAGAGGTGGAGGCGTGACAGCTTGGTTTGGCGCGCCATCTTCCGTCGTCATTATTCGTATGTCGTTGATGTCCTCATCATCCTCCCCTTCTTGAAGTGAAGTCGTCCTCGACGGCAACTCATCATCCTCACCCAAGTATGGTTTCAAATCTGCAACATTAAAACTAGTGGAAACACCAAACTCCATGGGCAAGTCAAGAACATAAGCATTATCGTTAATCTTGGTTAGCACTTTAAAAGGACCAGCAGCACGAGGCATCAGTTTAGAACGACGCAAAGTAGGAAATCTATCTTTACGCAAGTGCAACCAAACCAAATCACCAGGTTCAAAAGAAATATGTTTTCTACCTTTACTACCAGCAACTTGATACTTTTTATTAGCAATGGTAATGTTGTGTTGTGTTTCTTCATGCAATTGTTTCATGTGATCAATATGAGCAAGAGCATCAAGATGTGGTTCATCCTCAGCATCAATAGCAAACAAATCAATAGGCGCCTTAGGAACATAGCCATAAACAACCTCAAAAGGACACAACTTAGTGGCAGAATGTGTAGCACAATTATAAGCAAATTCAACATGAGGTAAACAATCTTCCCAGCGTCTCAAATTTTTATCTAAAACAGCTCTAAGCATAGCAGACAAAGTTCTATTTACTACCTCAGTTTGCCCATCAGTTTGAGGATGACAAGTAGTACTAAACAGCAGCTTAGTTCCTAATTTATTCCAAAGAGAACGCCAAAAATGACTAAGAAACTTAGCATCACGATCAGAGACAATTGTTTTAGGAATTCCATGCAATCTAACAATCTCTCTGAAGAACAATTCAGCAACATTTGAGGCATCATCAGTTTTATGACAAGGTATAAAGTGAGCCATTTTAGAGAAACGATCAACAACCACAAAAATACTGTCCCTCCCCTTCTTAGTGCGAGGCAATCCCAAAACAAAATCCATCGAAATATCAAGCCAAGGAGAAGAGGGAACAGGCAAGGGCATATACAAACCATGATTAGCCAAACGAGATTTAGCTTTTTAACATGTGGTACAGCGTGCAACAAGGCGCTCAACATCACGGCGCATCCGTGGCCAAAAGAAATGGTCGGCCAACACCTCATGTGTCTTGAAAACTCCGAAGTGACCCATAAGACCACCTCCAAGCGCCTCCTGTAACAACAAAAGACGAACCGAGCTAGCTGGAATACACAGCTTGTTAGCACGAAACAGGAACCCATCCTGCATATGAAATTTGCCCCAAGGTTTGCCATCCTTACAATGCATCATAATATCATGAAAATCAGCATCATTCACATATTGATCTTTCAAAGCTTGCAAACCAAAGATTTTAAAGTCTAATTGGGACAGCATCATATAACGGCGAGACAAAGCATCGGCAATCACATTTTCCTTCCCGTTTTTATGTTTAATGATGTATGGAAAAGATTCAATAAATTCAACCCATTTAGCATGACGACGATTCAGATTAGTTTGGGTTCTAATATGTTTCAAAGCCTCATGATCAGAATGAATAATAAATTCGCGAGGCCATAAATAATGCTGCCATGTTTGCAAAGTTCTTACTAAAGCATAAAGTTCTTTATCATAAGTGGAATATTTAAGAGCAGCACCACTTAACTTCTCACTAAAATAAGCAATGGGTTTATGATCTTGCAACAAAACAGCACCCAAACCAATTCCACTAGCATCACATTCCAATTCAAACACTTTATCAAAATTAGGCAATTGTAAGAGAGGAGCATGAGTTAACCGTTCCTTTAAAGTGTTGAATGCGTCGTCTTGTGGTGCGCCCCACTCAAATGGCGCACCCTTCTTGGTCAGCTCATGTATTGGTGCAGCAATAGAACTGAAATCCCGCACAAAACGACGATAGAAGCCTGCAAGACCAAGAAAACTGCGAACCTGTGTGACCGTCGTCGGTTGGGGCCAACTCTGAATGGCGTCCACCTTGCTGCTATCGACCTCAATGCCCTGTGGAGTAACAACATATCCAAGAAACGAAACACGTTGCGTGCAAAAAGTGCATTTTTCCATGTTCCCAAACAAGTGAGCAGCACGCAAAGCATCAAAAACAGCACGCAAATGATCTAAATGCTCATTCATGGATTTGCTGTATATAAGGATATCATCAAAATAGACAACAACAAATATTCCAATGAAAGACCGAAGAACTTCATTCATTAAGCGCATAAAAGTGCTAGGAGCATTAGACAATCCAAACGGCATAACCAACCATTCATACAAGCCAAATTTAGTTTTAAAAGCCGTTTTCCATTCATCTCCTAATTTCATTCTTATTTGATGGTAACCACTACGTAAATCAACCTTAGAGAAAATTGTGGCACCACTAAGTTCATCAAGCATATCATCAAGGCGTGGTATAGGATATCGATAACGAATTGTAATATTGTTAATTGCACGACAATCTACACACATACGCCAAGAACCATCTTTCTTAGGAACAAGCAAAACAGGAACCGAACAAGGGCTGAGAGACTCACGAATGTAACCTTTATCAAGCAATGCCTGCACTTGACGCTGAATTTCTTTCGTCTCCTCAGGATTTGTGCGGTACGGGGCGCGATTAGGAAGCTGTGCGCCTGGAATTAAATCAATCTGATGTTCTATGCCACGAATAGGAGGAAGACCCGGCGGCAATTCAGCGGGAAAAACATCTTTATAGTCCTGCAAAAGGTTAGCAACGACAGGTGGAATATGCAACATAGGCGCCTCATCTAGTGAAACAAGCATACGAGAGCAAACTAGCGCATAGCAAAGCAGATTAGCATCATATAATTCATCAAAATCAGCACGTGTAGCAAGCAAGATAGGGTTATTCAATTTGATCTCATGTTGAACAGGTGCAACAGGAGGCGATGTAACCAATTTTGCAGCTTTTGTCGCTCGAGCAATATCATCTTTAAGAACTTGTTCAGGTGTCATAGGATGAATAACAATTTTCTGACCCTTAAACATGAAGGAATAATAATTGGAGCGACCATGATGAACACTATCAACATCATATTGCCAAGGACGGCCAAGCAACAAAGAGCATGCTTCCATTGGAACAACATCACAATCTACAAAATCAGAATAGGCGCCAAGAGAGAAAGGAACACGTACCGAGCGCGTTACCTTTATTTTGCCGCCATCATTGAGCCATTGAACATGATAAGGATGTGGATGCTTCCTTGTTGGCAATGACAACTGCTCCACCAATGTCGTACTAGCCAAATTGTTGCAACTGCCACCATCGATGATTATACGGACCGCTCGTTCTTGCACAACGCCTTTGATATGAAAAATGTTGCGGCGCTGATGCTTTTCATCCTGAACGACCTGTGTACTAAGAACACGCTGCACAACAAGAGTGGCATACCTGTCGGCGGCACTAGAGTCGACATGAAGCTCCGTATTGATAGGTGTAGAGTGCCCGATCTTTCGGCGAGTGGAGATAACTTCGATTTGGTGGATGTTGACCCTCACGATCCGACTACGACGAGCAAGCCGAAGCGCCAATGCAATCGCTGAACCAACTTCCGGAGGATATTAACCTTGCGGTAAACAAGATCAACCTGATCACGAGGATCAATTCTTACGCGCAATCGAAGAACGAGCAAGAATTAGAGGCGAGCAATCTGATGTATTGCACGAAGGTGGAGTTCTGAATTCACGTCGACAGACGGATGTATAGCTAAGCTAAACTTAAAACAAAACTCAAAGATTACAAGGGGCGCAGCCCTTGATTATATAGGGGGAGGACGAGGCATCTAGGGCCGGCTGAAGTGGAGAGGCACGCGGTGGAGAGGGAGTCGTGCGACTTGGGCCTCGTGGGCCTTCGGGCGACATCATCCTGGGCCGTCGTTCCTTAGCATCAAAACCGTCTTCAATTCCTGGGCTCGAGCTCTAGTGATTGGGCCCTTGTACGTCGTCGTCTCGTTAGAAGATGGATCCATAACTCGAGGAGGCGCGACGACGAGAGGTGGAGGCGTGACAGCTTGGTTTGGCGCGCCATCTTCTGTCGTCATTATTCGTATGTCGTTGATGTCCTCATCATCCTCCCCTTCTTGAAGTGAAGTCGTCCTCGACGGCAACTCATCATCCTCACCCAAGTATGGTTTCAAATCTGCAACATTAAAACTAGTGGAAACACCAAACTCCATGGGCAAGTCAAGAACATAAGCATTATCGTTAATCTTGGTTAGCACTTTAAAAGGACCAGCAGCACGAGGCATCAGTTTAGAACGACGCAAAGTAGGAAATCTATCTTTACGCAAGTGCAACCAAACCAAATCACCAGGTTCAAAAGAAATATGTTTTCTACCTTTACTACCAGCAACTTGATACTTTTTATTAGCAATGGTAATGTTGTGTTGTGTTTCTTCATGCAATTGTTTCATGTGATCAATATGAGCAAGAGCATCAAGATGTGGTTCATCCTCAGCATCAATAGCAAACAAATCAATAGGCGCCTTAGGAACATAGCCATAAACAACCTCAAAAGGACAAAACTTAGTGGCAGAATGTGTAGCACGATTATAAGCAAATTCAACATGAGGTAAACAATCTTCCCAGCGTCTCAAATTTTTATCTAAAACAGCTCTAAGCATAGCAGACAAAGTTCTATTTACTACCTCAGTTTGCCCATCAGTTTGAGGATGACAAGTAGTACTAAACAGCAGCTTAGTTCCTAATTTATTCCAAAGAGAACGCCAAAAATGACTAAGAAACTTAGCATCACGATCAGAGACAATTGTTTTAGGAATTCCATGCAATCTAACAATCTCTCTAAAGAACAATTCAGCAACATTTGAGGCATCATCAGTTTTATGACAAGGTATAAAGTGAGCCATTTTAGAGAAACGATCAACAACCACAAAAATACTGTCCCTCCCCTTCTTAGTGCGAGGCAATCCCAAAACAAAATCCATCGAAATATCAAGCCAAGGAGAAGAGGGAACAGGCAAGGGCATATACAAACCATGATTAGCCAAACGAGATTTAAGAGCAGCACCACTTAACTTCTCACTAAAATAAGCAATGGGTTTATGATCTTGCAACAAAACAGCACCCAAACCAATTCCACTAGCATCACATTCCAATTCAAACACTTTATCAAAATTAGGCAATTGTAAGAGAGGAGCATGAGTTAACCGTTCCTTTAAAGTGTTGAATGCGTCGTCTTGTGGTGCGCCCCACTCAAATGGCGCACCCTTCTTGGTCAGCTCATGTAATGGTGCAGCAATAGAACTGAAATCCCGCACAAAACGACGATAGAAGCCTGCAAGACCAAGAAAACTGCGAACCTGTGTGACCGTCGTCGGTTGGGGCCAACTCTGAATGGCGTCCACCTTGCTGCTATCGACCTCAATGCCCTGTGGAGTAACAACATATCCAAGAAACGAAACACGTTGCGTGCAAAAAGTGCATTTTTCCATGTTCCCAAACAAGTGAGCAGCACGCAAAGCATCAAAAACAGCACGCAAATGATCTAAATGCTCATTCATGGATTTGCTGTATATAAGGATATCATCAAAATAGACAACAACAAATATTCCAATGAAAGACCGAAGAACTTCATTCATTAAGCGCATAAAAGTGCTAGGAGCATTAGACAATCCAAACGGCATAACCAACCATTCATACAAGCCAAATTTAGTTTTAAAAGCCGTTTTCCATTCATCTCCTAATTTCATTCTTATTTGATGGTAACCACTACGTAAATCAACCTTAGAGAAAATTGTGGCACCACTAAGTTCATCAAGCATATCATCAAGGCGTGGTATAGGATATCGATAACGAATTGTAATATTGTTAATTGCACGACAATCTACACACATACGCCAAGAACCATCTTTCTTAGGAACAAGCAAAACAGGAACCGAACAAGGGCTGAGAGACTCACGAATGTAACCTTTATCAAGCAATGCCTGCACTTGACGCTGAATTTCTTTCGTCTCCTCAGGATTTGTGCGGTACGGGGCGCGATTAGGAAGCTGTGCGCCTGGAATTAAATCAATCTGATGTTCTATGCCACGAATAGGAGGAAGACCCGGCGGCAATTCAGCGGGAAAAACATCTTTATAGTCCTGCAAAAGGTTAGCAACAACAGGTGGAATATGCAACATAGGCGCCTCATCTAGTGAAACAAGCATACGAGAGCAAACTAGCGCATAGCAAAGCAGATTAGCATCATGTAATTCATCAAAATCAGCACGTGTAGCAAGCAAGATAGGGTTATTCAATTTGATCTCATGTTGAACAGGTGCAACAGGAGGCGATGTAACCAATTTTGTAGCTTTTGTCGCTCGAGCAATATCATCTTTAAGAACTTGTTCAGGTGTCATAGGATGAATAACAATTTTTTGACCCTTAAACATGAAGGAATAATAATTGGAGCGACCATGATGAACACTATCAACATCATATTGCCAAGGACGGCCAAGCAACAAAGAGCATGCTTCCATTGGAACAACATCACAATCTACAAAATCAGAATAGGCGCCAAGAGAGAAAGGAACACGTACCGAGCGCGTTACCTTTATTTTGCCGCCATCATTGAGCCATTGAACGTGATAAGGATGTGGATGCTTCCTTGTTGGCAATGACAACTGCTCCATCAATGTCGTACTAGCCAAATTGTTGCAACTGCCACCATCGATGATTATACGGACCGCTCGTTCTTGTACAACGCCTTTGATATGAAAAATGTTGTGGCGCTGATGCTTTTCATCCTGAACGACCTGTGTACTAAGAACACGCTGCACAACAAGAGTGGCATACCTGTCGGCGGCACTAGAGTCGACATGAAGCTCCGTATTATCTGCATGATTAGTGGCAAGCATAGTCTGCTGAATATCCTCAGAATCACTAGCAGAAGAATACCCACCGTCGTCACGAATCAACATAGTTCGTTTATTTGGACAATCACGTATCACATGACCAAATCCTCGGCAACGGTGACACTGAATATCACGAGCTCGTCCAGACGACGAGGAGGACGGCACGAACGAGGCAGATTTGGCCGTGGATGGAGCACTCGACTTGGACGTGGTCGAGGAGTGGTCGCGCGACGTGGAAGGAGGTGTCGACCGTGGAGCTGAAGGCGTCTTGGACCCTACAAAAATGTTAGGTCTTGACGAAGATTGTCGATCCTGCACTTCACGTTCAGCTTTACAAGCATATTCAAATAAGGTGGTCATATCATCATAATGCTTATAATCAAGAATGTTCTGAATTTCACGATTTAACCCACCCCTAAAGCGAGCCATAGCAGCATCATCCAGTTCAACTAAACCACAGCGAATCATACCCTTTTGTAAAGCTTGATAATAATCCTCTACGGAAAGTGAACCTTGTTGAAAACGCTGCATTTGATTAAGCAAATCTCTAGCATAATATGACGGCACAAAACGATGACGCATAGCAGCTTTTAATGCCGTCCAAGTGGCTGGAATATTATCAGGATATCTTTGTCTATACTCACGCCACCAAAGTAAAGCAAATTCAGTAAATTCACTAATAGCAGCCTTAACATGTAAATTAGCAGGAATATCATGGCATGCAAATTTTTGTTCAACCTCTAATTCCCAATCAAGATAAGCACCCGGATCATATTTGCCATTAAAAGTGGGAATACGAAATTTTATTTTGGCAAAAGAATCATTAATAGGAACACGTACCCTACGAGCACGACCACGGCGATTGTCGTCGTCCTGCTCGGTGTCGGCGCCGTAGTCACGTGCATGTTGCAACTCCGTGAGCTGCGTCGTCATGGTCCCAAGCTGCGTCGACATGGCCTCAAGACGAGTCATGATCGTCGCGAGCGTGGTGCGGGCAGCCGTATCAGCGAGGTCCAGTTGATCAAAACGCTCATTCGACGAAGTGACCGTAGAGTCAAGTCTCTCGTGCATCGTCTTCATGTCGTTTTGTAGACCGTCAACCTGTGCCTGGACATCCTGGAGGGTGAGCTCCTCCGACTTCGAGCTGTTTTCTGCCATAGAAACACAAGCAATACAAAAAGCGGGATCCTACAACGAGAGGTGAGTGGTGGGTGAAAAGCTCAATCAAAAAGCTGTTATCAAATTCTTACCCGTCCTTACCAAGCACGCAAGCGTGAACTGCAACCACAGGTAAAACCGGTGGAAGATTGGAGGAGCGATTGCGTGGTGAAACAAAAACCTGCTCGTAGTAGAAAATTTGTGGGGCTAGGAGGCTGCACTCAATCCAAGGGTTAGCACAATTCAAACAATAACTGCAAAGCTGAATAATGGTGCTAAACACGAAAAGATTGCTGCCGGTACAAGTGCAAGAGGACGGAAAAAAAGGATCAAAACAAAGTGCAGCAAGAACGCGTCGCCTGTGTTGCTCGGCCGCTCTTTTTTTTTTCTCTTTTTTTTTTCTTTCTTTTTTTTTTCTCTTTTTCTTTCTTTTTTTTTCTCTTTTTTTTAATACTTTTTGCTGAAAATATAAACAATGAGACCTCAAATAAGCAATTAAGCACAAGCACTTTTTTTTTTGAGGCAGGGGTAGAACGGTAATAAAAAGATACTCTCTCTCTCTCTCTCTCTCTAGAGTAGGAACAAACGAAACCGAGCAGAAACAAACACAGGGCGATACGAGTGGGTCACGATGTAACCGAGTAGGACTCGATCAGTGAGGCGAGCGGGTCACGACGTAACCGAGTAGGACTCGATCGTCGAGGCAGTGATCGACCCGGACTCACGGTGCAGCGGATAAATTTGGCAAGCGAGACGGGATAAACAGATGCGGCGGAAAGCAAACTGTGATGGTGAAAACACGCGGCACGGCGGAAGGATACGACGATGATAGGAAGAAAACGATAAAACACAGTGTACCAGCAACGATCAAAAGCGAAAGCACAAAAATTCAACAACGCAAATTATTGAACGAAAGTGCGAGGCTCAAAACCGTACTGGGGTAAACTTTTTTTTTTGTAATTTTTGGTTTATGTGGACTTGGATAAAACTCACCGAGAAACACTGGAATCTGATACCACTTGATAGGTGTAGAGTGCCCGATCTTTCGGCGAGTGGAGATAACTTCGATTTGGTGGATGTTGACCCTCACGATCCGACTACGACGAGCAAGCCGAAGCGCCAATGCAATCGCTGAACCAACTTCCGGAGGATATTAACCTTGCGGTAAACAAGATCAACCTGATCACGAGGATCAATTCTTACGCGCAATCGAAGAACGAGCAAGAATTAGAGGCGAGCAATCTGATGTATTGCACGAAGGTGGAGTTCTGAATTCACGTCGACAGACGGATGTATAGCTAAGCTAAACTTAAAACAAAACTCAAAGATTACAAGGGGCGCAGCCCTTGATTATATAGGGGGAGGACGAGGCATCTAGGGCCGGCTGAAGTGGAGAGGCACGCGGTGGAGAGGGAGTCGTGCGACTTGGGCCTCGTGGGCCTTCGGGCGACATCATCCTGGGCCGTCGTTCCTTAGCATCAAAACCGTCTTCAATTCCTGGGCTCGAGCTCTAGTGATTGGGCCCTTGTACGTCGTCGTCTCGTTAGAAGATGGATCCATAACTCGAGGAGGCGCGACGACGAGAGGTGGAGGCGTGACAGCTTGGTTTGGCGCGCCATCTTCTGTCGTCATTATTCGTATGTCGTTGATGTCCTCATCACGTATTATCTGCATGATTAGTGGCAAGCATAGTGTGCTGAATATCCTCAGAATCACTAGCAGAAGAATACCCACCGTCGTCACGAATCAACATAGTTCGTTTATTTGGACAATCACGTATCACATGACCAAATCCTCGGCAACGGTGACACTGAATATCACGAGCTCGTCCAGACGACGAGGAGGACGGCACGAACGAGGCAGATTTGGCCGTGGATGGAGCACTCGACTTGGATGTGGTCGAGGAGTGGTCGCGCGACGTGGAAGGAGGTGTCGACCGTGGAGCTGAAGGCGTCTTGGACCCTACAAAAATGTTAGGTCTTGACGAAGATTGTCGATCCTGCACTTCACGTTCAGCTTTACAAGCATATTCAAATAAGGTGGTCATATCATCATAATGCTTATAATCAAGAATATTCTGAATTTCACGATTTAACCCACCCCTAAAGCGAGCCATAGCAGCATGATCCAGTTCAACTAAACCACAGCGAATCATACCCTTTTGCAAAGCTTGATAATCATCCTCTACGGAAAGTGAACCTTGTTGAAAACGCTGCATTTGATTAAGCAAATCTCTAGCATAATATGACGGCACAAAACGATGACGCATAGCAGCTTTTAATGCCGTCCAAGTGGCTGGAATATTATCAGGATATCTTTGTCTATACTCACGCCACCAAAGTAAAGCAAATTCAGTAAATTCACTAATAGCAGCCTTAACTTGTAAATTAGCAGGAATATCATGGCATGCAAATTTTTGTTCAACCTCTAATTCCCAATCAAGATAAGCACCCGGATCATATTTGCCATTAAAAGTGGGAATACGAAATTTTATTTTGGCAAAAGAATCATTAATAGGAACACGTACCCTACGAGCACGACCACGGCGATTGTCGTCGTCCTGCTCGGTGTCGGCGCCGTAGTCACGTGCATGTTGCAACTCCGTGAGCTGCGTCGTCATGGTCCCAAGCTGCGTCGACATGGCCTCAAGACGAGTCATGATCGTCGCGAGCGTGGTGCGGGCAGCCGTATCAGCGAGGTCCAGTTGATCAAAACGCTCATTCGACGAAGTGACCGTAGAGTCAAGTCTCTCGTGCATCGTCTTCATGTCGTTTTGTAGACCGTCAACCTGTGCCTGGACATCCTGGAGGGTGAGCTCCTCCGACTGCGAGCTGTTTTCTGCCATAGAAACACAAGCAATACAAAAAGCGGGATCCTACAACGAGAGGTGAGTGGTGGGTGAAAAGCTCAATCAAAAAGCTGTTATCAAATTCTTACCCGTCCTTACCAAGCACGCAAGCGTGAACTGCAACCACAGGTAAAATCGGTGGAAGATTGGAGGAGCGATTGCGTGGTGAAACAAAAACCTGCTCGTAGTAGAAAATTTGTGGGGCTAGGAGGCTGCACTCAATCCAAGGGTTAGCACAATTCCAACAATAACTGCAAAGCTGAATAATGGTGCTAAACGCGAAAAGATTGCTGCCGGTACAAGTGCAAGAGGAAGGAAAAAAAAAGGATCAAAACAAAGTGCAGCAAGAACGCGTCGCCTGTGTTGCTCGGCCGCTCTTTTTTTTTCTCTTTTTTTTTCTTTCTTTTTTTTTCTCTCTTTTTCTTTTTTTTTCTTTTTTTTCTCTTTTTTTTTAATACTTTTTGCTGAAAATATAAACAATGAGACCTCAAATAAGCAATTAAGCACAAGCACTCTCTCTCTCTCTCTCTCTCTCTCTCTCTAGAGTAGGAACAAACGAAACCGAGCAGAAACAAACACAGGGCGAGGCGAGCGGGTCACGATGTAACCGAGTAGGACTCGATCAGCGAGGCGAGTGGGACACACGAAACCGAGCAGAAACAAACACAGGGCGAGGCGAGCGGGTCACGACGTAACCGAGTAGGACTCGATCAGCGAGGCGAGTTGGACACACGAAACCGAGCAGGACTCGATCGTCGAGGCAGTGATTGACCCGGACTCACGGTGCAGCGGATAAATTTGGCAAGCGAGACGGGATAAACAGATGCGGCGGAAAGCAAACTGTGATGGTGAAAACACGCGGCACGGCGGAAGGATACGACGATGATAGGAAGAAAACGATGAAACACAGTGTACCAGCAACGATCAAAAGCGAAAGCACAAAAACTCAACAACGCAAATTATTGAACGAAAGTGCGAGGCTCAAAACCGTACTGGGGTAAACTTTTTTTTTTTTGTAATTTTTGGTTTATGTGGACTTGGATAAAACTCACCGAGAAACACTGGAATCTGATACCACTTGATAGGTGTAGAGTGCCCGATCTTTCGGCGAGTGGAGATAACTTCGATTTGGTGGATGTTGACCCTCACGATCCGACTACGACGAGCAAGCCGAAGCGCCAATGCAATCGCTGAACCAACTTCCGGAGGATATTAACCTTGCGGTAAACAAGATCAACCTGATCACGAGGATCAATTCTTACGCGCAATCGAAGAACGAGCAAGAATTAGAGGCGAGCAATCTGATGTATTGCACGAAGGTGGAGTTCTGAATTCACGTCGAGAGACGGATGTATAGCTAAGCTAAACTTAAAACAAAACTCAAAGATTACAAGGGGCGCAGCCCTTGACTATATAGGGGTAGGACGAGGCATCTAGGGCCGGCTGAAGTGGAGAGGCGCGCGGTGGAGAGGGAGTCGTGCGACTTGGGCCACGTGGGCCTTCGAGCGACATCATCCTGGGCCGTCGTTCCTTAGCATCAAAACCGTCTTCAATTCCTGGGCTCGAGCTCTAGTGATTGGGCCCTTGTACGTCGTCGTCTCGTTAGAAGATGGATCCGTAACTCGAGGAGGCGCGACGACGAGAGGTGGAGGCGTGACAGCTTGGTTTGGCGCGCCATCTTCCGTCGTCATTATTCGTATGTCGTTGATGTCCTCATCAGTAAGGCCTCATCTCATCGATGTCACAGTTTGGTCCGAATGCTTCGACTCGCCTCGTCCATACTTTGTTGAGTCTAGCCTGTGGCATGGTAGTCACCAAGTATAACAACAATGGATGACTCATTTGATGAAGATATGATGTCTCACGATAGCTCCATTCCTTGTCCATACTCAATCGTTCTCACTGGTGATACAGTGTCAATCGAGCAAGATGACATTGAATGGGCATCTTATAAGTCCTCATCTCATCGACGTCATAGTTTGGCCCGATTGCTTCGACTCGCCTCGTCTTTACTTCGTTGGGCCTAGCCTGTGACATGGTAGCCACCAAGTATAACGATAAAGGATGAGTCATTAAACGAAGATATGATGTCTTACGATAACTCCATTCCTTGTCCATACTCTATTGTTCTCACTGGTGATACAGTGTCAATTGAGCAAGATGACATTGAATTGCCATCTTATAAGGCCTCATCTCATCGACATCATAGTTTGGTCCGATTAATTGGACTCGCCTTGTCTATACTTCGTTGGGTGTAGCTTGTGCATGGTAGCCACCATGTATAACAACAATTGATGACTCATTAGACGAAGATATGACGTCTCACGATAGCTCCATTCCTTGTCCATACTCAATCGTTCTCACTAGTGATATAGTGTCAATCGAGCAAGATGACATTGAATGGGCATCTTATAAGTCCTTATCTTATCGACGTCATAGTTTGGCCCGATTGCTTCGACTCGCCTTGTCTATACTTCGTTGGGTCTAGCCTATGACATGATAGCCACCAAGTATAGCGATAAAGGATGAGTCATTAAACGAAGATATGATGTCTTATGATAACTCCATTCCTTATCCATACTCAATTGTTCTACACCAGAGATAGGTGTACAGTGTCAATCACTTGATAGGTGTAGAGTGCACGATCTTTCGGCGAGTGGAGATAACTTCGATTTGGTGGATGTTGACCCTCACGATCCGACTAGGACGAGCAAGCCGAAGCGCCAATGCAATCGCTGAACCAACTTCCGGAGGATATTAACCTTGCGGTAAACAAGATCAACCTGATCACGACGATCAATTCTTACGTGCAATCGAAGAACGAGCAAGAATTAGAGGCGAGCAATCTGATGTCTTGCACGAAGGTGGAGTTCTGAATTCACGCCAAGAGACGGATGTATAGCTAAGCTGAACTTAAAACAAAACTCCAAGATTGCAAGGGGCGCAGCCCTTGATTAAATAGGGGGAGGACGAGGCATCTAGGGCCGGCTGAAGTGGAGAGGCGCGCGGTGGAGAGGGAGTCGCGTGACTTGGGCCACGTGGTCCTTCGGGCGGCGTCATCCTGGGCCGTCGTTCCTTAGCATCAAAACCGTCTTCAATTCCTGGGCTCGAGCTCTAGTGATTGGGCCCTTGTACGTCGTCGTCTTGTTAGAAGATGGATCCGTAACTCGAGGAGGCGCGACGACGAGAGGTGGAGGCGTGACAGCTTGGTTTGGCGCGCCATCTTCCGTCGTCATTATTCGTATGTCGTTGATGTCCTCATCAGAAGGGCATGGTTAGTCGGAAGAATGATTCAAGGAAAAAAAAAACTTGGTATTGATGTACCTTGTTGGCCTCTCGGTGCTGATGGGTGATCTCCATATCTTCAGCTTTAGGCCAACTCAATGAATCCTCGACCAACACGGCCTTACTCTTGTAGAGAGGACGAGAAATGCCGGTCGAGGAAGGATTGACAGTCTGAGGTGTCGACGTTGGCATCGGCATAGGCGCTGGAAGTTTGGGCGACTTCCTCGCCTCGGTCTATGCACTTGATGACGTGCGGACTGGCTGAGGCAAGTTGGTCAGACAAGGAGCAGGAGCTGACCGGGAGTCCTCAGACCCTTGGGTGCTCTGAGCATCACTTGACCGACCGCTATGACCACCGAAGGGCATAATATTAAGGATTAAAACATGGTTATTAACTATAGTGATGAAGAATAACAAATGCGAAGAAGTTTACCTAGAGGCTTGTTTGATTTTGATTTGATAAACTCTCTTCTTTGATGAAGTGGTCTGCGAGTCAGTCTCTTTCCTCTTCAGGGAAGACTTGTCGGTTTCGTCGGTCTTCTTTCCCGCCCCTACATCACTCGTCGTTTTTCTTGGGGGCTCCGGCTGGCTTGATGGTCGGTCGGAGTGTGCAGGGGTTGGCAGACTGGCATCTTGGGGGCGCTCCTCCTCCTCCTCCTCCTCCTCATCTCCCACGTATTGCCAACGACGATGGGTGGTCTTCTTTACTCCTCGACTTGGGGAGGGCAAGTTGGCGGGAGATGCGGGAGAGATGCTTGCGATGGTTCTAGTTGTCGGTCGCGCGCTCACTGATGAGTTTGAACCACTAGTACCGGTCTGCGGCGGCTTTTCTACATAGTCCGGTCCCTCGGTATCGGTCGGAGGGGGCGGAGGGTTTGACACAAAAGTGTACAAAACCTTCAGAAGTATGAAGACATCACATATTGTGATCAACCTGTCAGAAAGAACATCAGAAACACTCAAAATGACCGAAGCTTACTCGGGCCCGTAGAGTTCCCATGTTGTATGCCTTCGCGATTAAGAACTGATCCTGAATAATGTTTCCTTCAAACATCTTCGATAACCGCGACTGACGCAGAGTGGAGTTCGGCGGATTAGGCACTTCTCTCGTTTCGTTGGCCGTGGCATACTCCCAAGCGGGGTGGCTCTGCTGCTTCAAGGGTTGTACTCGGCGCATTATGAAGCTTTTCGCTTTAGTGATGCCGTCAATCCCTTCATTCTTCAGCTCTGCAATTTTTTCTAGCAGAGTGACCACCTGTGGATCAGCTGGGTCCGGTCTCTTTGACCACCGCGCCTGAGGGGTGGCTTTCGCACCAGAGAAATCAGCAACAACAGGGGGAGGGTTGTCACAGTAGAACCACTCATCCCTCTAGTTCTTGTCCCTGGTGTTCAGCGGCACATTAGTGTATGCCTCCTTCTTGCGCAACTAGAAGCCAACTCCACCAATGGCGACTCGGTTTTCCTTAGTTGGCAGCAGTCGGGACAAAGAGATGGCAGAATAGAGTGAAGTGGGGTAGAACACCCACACATATGCACGAAGATGGCAATATGGAGAATGGAGTTAGGATTGAGGTTGACGAGCTCAATCCCATAAAAGAAGAGGAGCCCGCGGAGAAAACTGCAGCAGGGAACTCCAAAACCATGCTAAAAAAAAAAGCAAAAAACTACAATCTGTTTCTGGGTTGGGAGGGGGCGAGTTTCCTTCGGTACCTTCCAATCAACTCGCGCCTGTTCTGGGAGGATACCGTCCATCACCATTGAGTTCAGATCGGCGGTGGTGACGTTGCTCTTTGGGAATTCTCGCAGCTGTTCTGGAATCTCCAACTCTGAGGAGGATGATTCAGCGGTGACGGCCTTCTTGGATGACTTGCAAGGCAGTGTTGATGAAGAGGTGGTACGCTGGATCTGGAGGCATGGGGCTAACCCCAAGCAGGAGCTCAGAGCTTGCTGGCGATGAGGATCTGTGGCGGCGGTGATAAAATGGCTAACCCTAGCTCTAAAGCAGAGGTGTTGCGGGAGCAGGGGAGGCGCAAGGAAGACGAAGCGATATGTGCGAAATGGCGGCGTGGACTTGGAGTCAACAGCCCTTTGCCCTTTTATACCTTCGCTTTTTTGACCTAGTCTTTGAGGTCCCCATCGGCTTTGGTAGGCTGTACGATGCCAGGTTTTTTCTGCCTGTAATACAAATGATGAGGAATTATTCATCAAAAAGAATTAATGCTATAAACCTTGAGAACTTAATCTCGGGGGCTTCTTTGATGAGAAGCAGTGGAATATCCATTTAAAAATACTTCCCATATCTATGTTGATGAGGACATCAACGACGTACGAATAATGACGACGGAAGATGGCGCACCAAACCAAGCTGTCACGCCTCCACCTCTCGTCGTCGCGCCTCCTCGAGTTACGGATCCATCTTCTAACGAGACGACGACGTACAAGGGCCCAATCACTAGAGCTCGAGCCCATGAATTGAAGACGGTTTTGATTCTAAGGAACGACGACCCAGGATGATGTCGCTCGAAGGCCCACGTGGCCCAAGTCGCACGACTCCCTCTCCACCGCGCGCCTCTCCACTTCAGCCGGCCCTAGATGCCTGGTCCTCCCCGTATATAGTCATGGGCTGCGCCCCTTGTAATCTTCGAGTTTTGTTTTAAGTTTAGCTTAGCTATACATCTGTCTCTCGACGTGAATTCAGAACTCCACCTTCGTGCAATACATCAGATTGCTCGCCTCTAATTCTTGCTCGTTCTTCGATTGCGCGTAAGAATTGATCCTCGTGATCAGGTTGATCTTGTTTACCGCAAGGTTAATATCCTCCGGAAGTTGGTTCAGCGAGTGCATTGGCGCTTCGGCTTGCTCGTCGTAGTCGGATCGTGAGGGTCAACATCCACCAAATCGAAGTTATCTCCACTCGCCGAAAGATCGGGCACTCTACACCTATCATATGTGATTTGATGATCAGATAGCAAGAGGACTCGATGGTCGTATGGGTTCAAGTTCGCACGTACCTTACTGATTGAAGTCAGTAACTAATTACCAATTTTGGGCCTGTTTTAATCCGAGTAATAGTTTCTTAATGGAAGGCTATGTCATGACTGATGTCATTTAGCTTACTACTATGGTATGTGATTGATGTCATATAAATTTATATAGACTACAACATGATTGATGTCATGGAATTTTGGGTCTATAAATTATTTGGATAAGAGTGTAACTCACTCGGCATTAGTTTTAATCAGTTGGCATGATTGATGTCGTGTAGACTGATTCTTTGGTTTGATGATCAGAGGATTATCAGCTCGAGCTTGATGGTTTGAGTTAAATTTATATAACAAAATGTTAAGAGACTCTTACATTATTTGTTAGTCTCGAAATTATACAAGATTCATCAGGAACTTCAATCAAGAGATCTTTCTAATTTATGACCTATTCGAATCAACATTGAAGATCACTCGGTAAGTCACAGCTCAAAATCAGAAAGCACTCGAGGGTTGCTGTGGAATACTTACCTTCCGGGTATCCATAGATATGCCTAAGTTGGCAACCGACCGGGTTCCTCGCCAATAAGGGAACCGACCGAGTCGGCTTGGAACGCAAGGCAATTAGAGATAGACTTTCTATGTAAATCCTTGTAGACTACGAATAGGAGTCTTCATGTACCCCCTGCCGACCGGATATATAACGTGACAGGGAACACCCCATCTTTTTATTACCGTTCTACCCCTGCCTCAAAAAAAAAAGTGCTTGTGCTTAATTGCTTATTTGAGGTCTCATTGTTTATATTTTTAGCAAAAAGTATTAAAAAAGAGAGAAAAAAAAGAAAAAAAAGAAAAAAGAAGAGAAAAAAAAAGAAAGAAAAAAAAGAGAAAAAAAAAAGAGCGGCCGAGCAACACAGGCGACGCGTTCTTGCTGCACTTTGTTTTGGTCCTTTTTCCTTCCTCTTGCACTTGTACCGGCAGCAATCTTTTCGCGTTTAGTACCATTATTCAGCTTTGCAGTTATTGTTTGAATTGTGCTAACCCTTGGATTGAGTGCAGCCTCCTAGCCCCACAAATTTTCTACTACGAGCAGGTTTTTGTTTCACCACGCAATCGCTCCACCAATCTTCCACCGGTTTTACCTGTGGTTGCAGTTCACGCTTGCGTGCTTGGTAAGGACGGGTAAGAATTTGATAACTGCTTTTTGATTGAGCTTTTCATCCACCACTCACCTCTCGTTGTAGGATCTCGCTTTTTGTATTGCTTGTGTTTCTATGGCAGAAAACAGCTCGAAGTCGGAGGAGCTCACCCTCCAGGATGTCCAGGCACAGGTACATGGTCTACAAAACGACATGAAGACGATGTACGAGAGACTTGACTCTACGGTGAGCAACATGCACGTGATTACGGCGCCGACACCGAGTAGGACGACAACAATCGCCGTGGTCGTGCTCGTAGGGTACGTATTCCTATTAATGATTCTTTTGCCAAAATAAAATTTCATATTCCCACTTTTAATGGCAAATATGATCCGTGTGCTTATCTTGATTGGGAATTAGAGGTTGAACAAAATTTTGCATGCCATGATATTCCTGCTAATTTACAAGTTAAGGCTGCTATTAGTGAATTTACTGAATTTGCTTTACTTTGGTGGCGTGAGTATAGACAAAGATATCCTGATAATATTCCAGCCACTTGGACGGCATTAAAAGCTGCTATGCGTCATCGTTTTGTGCCGTCATATTATGCTAGAGATTTGCTTAATCAAATGCAGCGTTTTCAACAAGGTTCACTTTCTGTAGAGGATTATTATCAAGCTTTGCAAAAGGGGTATGATTCGCTGTGGTTTAGTTGAACTGGATGATGCTGCTATGGCTCGCTTTAGGGGTGGGTTAAATCATGAAATTCAGAATATTCTTGATTATAAGCATTATGATGATATGACCACCTTATTTGAATGTGCTTGTAAAGCTAAACGTGAAGTGCAGGATCGACAATCTTCGTCAAGACCTAACATTTTTGTAGGGTCCAAGACGCCTTCAGCTCCACGGTCGACACCTCCTTCCACGTCGCGCGACCACTCCTCGACCACGTCCAAGTCGAGTGCTCCATCCACGGCCAAATCTGCCTCGTTCGTGCCGTCCTCCTCGTCATCTGGACGAGCTCGTGATATTCAGTGTCACCGTTGCCGAGGATTTGGTCATGTGATACGCGATTGTCCAAATAAACGAACTATGTTGATTCGTGACGATGGTGGGTATTCTTCTGCTAGTGATTCTGAGGATATTCAGCAGACTATGCTTGCCACTAATCATGCAGATAATACGGAGCTTCATGTCGACTCTAGTACCGCCGACAGGTATGCCACTCTTGTTGTGCAGCGTGTTCTTAGTACACAGGTCGTTCAGGATGAAAAGCATCAGCGCCACAACATTTTTCATATCAAAGGCGTTGTGCAAGAACGAGCGGTCCGTATAATCATCGATGGTGGCAGTTGCAACAATTTGGCTAGTACGACCTTGGTGGAGCAGTTGTTATTGCCAACAAGGAAGCATCCACATCCTTATCATGTTCAATGGCTTAATGATGGCGGCAAAATAAAGGTAACGCGCTCGGTACGTGTTCCTTTCTCTCTTGGCGCCTATTCTGGTTTTGTAGATTGTGATGTTGTTCTAATGGAAGCATGCTCTTTGTTGCTTGGCCGTCCTTGGCAATATGATGTTGATAGTGTTCATCATGGTCGCTCCAATTATTATTCCTTCATGTTTAAAGGTCAGAAAATTGTTATTCATCCTATGACACCTGAACAAGTTCTTAAAGATGATATTGCTCGAGCGACAAAAGCTGCAAAATTGGTTACATCGCCTCCTGTTGCACCTGTTCAACATGAGATCAAATTGAATAACCCTATCTTGCTTGCTACACGTGCTGATTTTGATGAATTACATGATGCTAATCTGCTTTGCTGTGCGCTAGTTTGCTCTCGTATGCTTGTTTCACTAGATGAGGCGCCTATGTTGCATATTCCTCCTGCTGTTGCTAACCTTTTGCAGGACTATAAAGATATTTTTCCCACTGAATTGCCGTCGGGTCTTCCTCCTATTCGTGGCATAGAACATCAGATTGATTTAATTCTAGGCGCGCAGCTTCCTAATCGCGCCCCGTACCGCACAAATCCTGAGGAGACGAAAGAAATTCAGCGTCAAGTGCAGGCATTGCTTGATAAAGGTTACATTCGTGAGTCTCTCAGCCCTTGTTCGGTTCCTGTTTTGCTTGTTCCTAAGAAAGATGGTTCTTGGCGTATGTGTGTAGATTGTCGTGCAATTAACAATATTACAATTCGTTATTGATATCCTATACCACGCCTTGATGATATGCTTGATGAACTTAGTGGTGCCACTATTTTCTCTAAGGTTGATTTGCGTAGTGGTTACCATCAAATAAGAATAAAATTAGGAGATGAATGGAAAACGGCCTTTAAAACTAATTTTGGCTTGTATGAATGGTTGGTTATGCCGTTTGGATTGTCTAATGCTCCTAGCACTTTTATGCGCTTAATGAATGAAGTTCTTCGGCCTTTCATTGGAATATTTGTTGTTGTCTATTTTGATGATATCCTTATATACAACAAATCCATGAATGAGCATTTAGATCATTTACGTGCTGTTTTTGATGCTTTGCGTGCTGCTCACTTGTTTGGGAACATGAAAAAATGCACTTTTTGCACGCAACGTGTTTCATTTCTTGGATATGTTGTTACTCCACAGGGCATTGAGGTCGATAGCAGCAAGGTGGACGCCATTCAGAGTTGGCCCCAACCGACGACGGTCACACAGGTTAGCAGTTTTCTTGGTCTTGCAGGCTTCTATCGTCGTTTTGTGCGGGATTTCAGTTCTATTGCTGCACCATTACATGAGCTGACCAAGAAGGGTGCGCCATTTGAGTGGGACGCACCACAAGACGACGCATTCAACACTTTAAAGGAACGGTTAACTCATGCTCCTCTCTTACAATTGCCTAATTTTGATAAAGTGTTTGAATTGGAATGTGATGCTAGTAGAATTGGTTTGGGTGCTGTTTTGTTGCAAGATCATAAACCCATTGCTTATTTTAGTGAGAAGTTAAGTGGTGCTGCTCTTAAATATTCCACTTATGATAAAGAACTTTATGCTTTAGTAAGAACTTTGCAAACATGGCAGCATTATTTATGGCCTCGCAAATTTATTATTCATTCTGATCATGAGGCTTTGAAACATATTAGAACCCAAACTAATCTGAATCGTCGACATGCTAAATGGGTTGAATTTATTGAATCTTTTCCATACATCATTAAACATAAAAACAGGAAGGAAAATGTGATTGCCGATGTTTTGTCTCATCGTTATATGATGCTGTCCCAATTAGACTTTAAAATCTTTGGTTTGCAAGCTTTGAAAGATCAATATGTGAATGATGCTGATTTTCATGATATTATGATGCATTGTAAGGATGGCAAACCTTGGGGCAAATTTCATATGCAGGATGGGTTCCTGTTTCGTGCTAACAAGCTGTGTATTCCAGCTAGCTCGGTTCGTCTTTTGTTGTTACAGGAGGCGCATGGAGGTGGTCTTATGGGTCACTTCAGAGTTTTCAAGACACATGAGGTGTTGGCCGACCATTTCTTTTGGCCACGGATGCGTCGTGATGTTAAGCGCCTTGTTGCACGCTGTACTACATATCAAAAAGCTAAATCTCGTTTGGGTAATCATGGTTTGTATATGCCCTTGCCTGTTTCCTCTTCTCCTTGGCATGATATTTCGATGGATTTTCTTTTGGGATTGCCTCGCACTAAGAAGGGGAGGGACAATATTTTTGTGGTTGTTGATCGTTTCTCTAAAATGGCTCACTTTATACCTTGTCATAAAACTGATGATGCCTCAAATGTTGCTAAATTGTTCTTTAGAGAGATTGTTAGATTGCATGGAATTCCTAAAACAATTGTCTCTGATCGTGATGCTAAGTTTCTTAGTCATTTTTGGCATTCTCTTTGGAATAAATTAGGAACTAAACTGCTGTTTAGTACTACTTGTCATCCTCAAACTGATGGGCAAACTAAGGTAGTAAATAGAACTTTGTCTGCTATGCTTAGAGCTGTTTTAGATAAAAATTTGAGACGCTGGGAAGATTGTTTACCTCATGTTGAATTTGCTTATAATCGTGCTACACATTCTTGATAGGTGTAGAGTGCCCGATCTTTCGGCGAGTGGAGATAACTTCGATTTGGTGGATGTCGACCCTCACGGTCCGACTACGACGAGCAAGCCGAAGCGCCAATGCAATCGCTGAACCAACTTCCGGAGGATATTAACCTTGCGGTAAACAAGATCAACCTGATCACGAGGATCAATTCTTACGCGCAATCGAAGAACGAGCAAGAATTTGAGGCGAGCAATCTGATGTATTGCACGAAGGTGGAGTTCTAAATTCACGTCGAGAGACGGATGTATAGCTAAGCTAAACTTAAAACAAAACTCAAAGATTACAAGGGGCGCAGCCCTTGACTATATAGGGGGAGGACGAGGCATCTAGGGCCGGCTGAAGTGGAGAGGCGCGCGGTGGAGAGGGAGTCGTGCGACTTGGGCCACGTGGGCCTTCGGGCGACATCATCCTGGGCCGTCGTTTCTTAGCATCAAAACCGTCTTCAATTCCTGGGCTCGAGCTCTAGTGATTGGGCCCTTGTACGTCGTCGTCTCGTTAGAAGATGGATCCGTAACTCGAGGAGGCGCGACGACGAGAGGTGGAAGCGTGACAGCTTGGTTTGGCGCGCCATCTTCCGTCGTCATTATTCGTATGTCGTTGATGTCCTCATCATCCTCCCCTTCTTGAAGTGAAGTCGTCCTCGACGGCAACTCATCATCCTCACCCAAGTATGGTTTCAAATCTGCAACATTAAAACTAGTGGAAACACCAAACTCCATGGGTAAGTCAAGAACATAAGCATTATCGTTAATCTTGGTTAGCACTTTAAAAGGACCACCAGCACGAGGCATCAGTTTAGAACGACGCAAAGTAGGAAATCTATCTTTATGCAAGTGCAACCAAACCAAATCACCAGGTTCAAAAGAAATATGTTTTCTACCTTTACTACCAGCAACCTCATACTTTTTATTAGCAATGGCAATGTTGTGTTGTGTTTCTTCATGCAATTGTTTCATGTGATCAATATGAGCAAGAGCATCAAGATGTGGTTCATCCTCAGCATCAATAGCAAACAAATCAATAGGCGCCTTAGGAACATAGCCATAAACAACCTCAAAAGGACACATCTTAGTGGCAGAATATGTAGCATGATTATAAGCAAATTCAACATGAGGTAAACAATCTTCCCAGCGTCTCAAATTTTTATCTAAAACAGCTCTAAGCATAGCAGACAAAGTTCTATTTACTACCTCAGTTTGCCCATCAGTTTGAGGATGACAAGTAGTACTAAACAGCAGCTTAGTTCCTAATTTATTCCAAAGAGAACGCCAAAAATGACTAAGAAACTTAGCATCACGATCAGAGACAATTGTTTTAGGAATTCCATGCAATCTAACAATCTCTCTAAAGAACAATTCAGCAACATTTGAGGCATCATCTGTTTTATGACAAGGTATAAAGTGAGCCATTTTAGCGAAACGATCAACAACCACAAAAATACTGTCCCTCCCCTTCTTAGTGCGAGGCAATCCCAAAACAAAATCCATCGAAATATCAAGCCAAGGAGAAGAGGGAACAGGCAAGGGCATATACAAACCATGATTACCCAAACGAGATTTAGCTTTTTGACATGTAGTACAGCGTGCAACAAGGCGCTCAACATCACGGCGCATCCGTGGCCAAAAGAAATGGTCAGCCAACACCTCATGTGTCTTGAAAACTCCGAAGTGACCCATAAGACCACCTCCATGCGCCTCCTGTAACAACAAAAGACGAACCGAGCTAGCTGGAATACACAGCTTGTTAGCACGAAACAGGAACCCATCCTGCATATGAAATTTGCCCCAAGGTTTGCCATCCTTACAATGCATCATAATATCATGAAAATCAGCATCATTCACATATTGATCTTTCAAAGCTTGCAAACCAAAGATTTTAAAGTCTAATTGGGACAGCATCATATAACGACGAGACAAAGCATCGGCAATCACATTTTCCTTCCCGTTTTTATGTTTAATGATGTATGGAAAAGATTCAATAAATTCAACCCATTTAGCATGTCGACGATTCAGATTAGTTTGGGTTCTAATATGTTTCAAAGCCTCATGATCAGAATGAATAATAAATTCACGAGGCCATAAATAATGCTGCCATGTTTGCAAAGTTCTTACTAAAGCATAAAGTTCTTTATCATAAGTGGAATATTTAAGAGCAGCACCACTTAACTTCTCACTAAAATAAGCAATGGGTTTATGATCTTGCAACCAAACAGCACCCAAACCAATTCCACTAGCATCACATTCCAATTCAAACACTTTATCAAAATTAGGCAATTGTAAGAGAGGAGCATGAGTTAACCGTTCCTTTAAA
Source organism: Eleusine indica (assembly GCA_030378355.1). Lineage (NCBI taxonomy): Eukaryota > Viridiplantae > Streptophyta > Magnoliopsida > Poales > Poaceae > Eleusine > Eleusine indica. Next base: position 110,560 of record JARKIM010000028.1, read on the forward strand.
GTGTTGAATGCGTCGTCTTGTGGTGCGTCCCACTCAAATGGCGCACCCTTCTTGGTCAGCTCATGTAATGGTGCAGCAATAGAACTGAAATCCCGTACAAAACGACGATAGAAGCCTGCAAGACCAAGAAAACTGCGAACCTGTGTGACCGTCGTCGGTTGGGGCCAACTCTGAATGGCGTCCACCTTGCTGCTATCGACCTCAATGCCCTGTGGAGTAACAACATATCCAAGAAACGAAACACGTTGCGTGCAAAAAGTGCATTTTTCCATGTTCCCAAACAAGTGAGCAGCACGCAAAGCATCAAAAACAGCACGCAAATGATCTAAATGCTCATTTATGGATTTGCTGTATATAAGGATATCATCAAAATAGACAACAACAAATATTCCAATGAAAGGCCGAAGAACTTCATTCATTAAGCGCATAAAAGTGCTAGGAGCATTAGACAATCCAAACGGCATAACCAACCATTCATACAAGCCAAATTTAGTTTTAAAAGCCGTTTTCCATTCATCTCCTAATTTCATTCTTATTTGATGGTAACCACTACGCAAATCAACCTTAGAGAAAATTGTGGCACCACTAAGTTCATCAAGCATATCATCAAGGCGTGGTATAGGATATCGATAACGAATTGTAATATTGTTAATTGCAAGACAATCTACACACATACGCCAAGAACCATCTTTCTTAGGAACAAGCAAAACAGGAACCGAACAAGGGCTGAGAGACTCACGAATGTAACCTTTATCAAGCAATGCCTGCACTTGACGCTAAATTTCTTTCGTCTCCTCTGGATTTGTGCAGTACGGGGCGCGATTAGGAAGCTGTGCGCCTGGAATTAAGTCAATCTGATGTTCTATGCCACGAATAGGAGGAAGACCCGGCGGCAATTCAGTGGGAAAAACATCTTTATAGACCTGCAAAAGGTTAGCAACAGCAGGAGGAATATGCAACATAGGCGCCTCATCTAGTGAAACAAGCATACGAGAGCAAACTAGCGCATAGCAAAGCAGATTAGCATCATGTAATTCATCAAAATCAGCACGTGTAGCAAGCAAGATAGGGTTATGCAATTTGATCTCATATTGAACAGGTGCAACAGGAGGCGATGTAACCAATTTTGCAGCTTTTGTCGCTCGAGCAATATCATCTTTAAGAACTTGTTCAGGTGTCATAGGATGAATAACAATTTTCTGACCCTTGAACATGAAGGAATAATAATTGGAGCGACCATGATGAACACTATCAACATCATATTGCCAAGGACGGCCAAGCAACAAAGAGCATGCTTCCATTGGAACAACATCACAATCTACAAAATCAGAATAGGCGCCAAGAGAGAAAGGAACACGTACCGAGCGCGTTACCTTTATTTTGCCGCCATCATTAAGCCATTGAACGTGATAAGGATGTGGATGCTTCCTTGTTGGCAATGACAACTGCTCCACCAAGGTCGTACTAGCCAAATTGTTGCAACTGCCACCATCGATGATTATACGGACCGCTCGTTCTTGCACAACGCCTTTGATATGAAAAATGTTGTGGCGCTGATGCTTTTCATCCTGAACGACCTGTGTACTAAGAACACGCTGCACAACAAGAGTGGCATACCTGTCGGCGGCACTAGAGTCGACATGAAGCTCCGTATTATCTGCATGATTAGTGGCAAGCATAGTCTGCTGAATATCCTCAGAATCACTAGCAGAAGAATACCCACCGTCGTCACGAATCAACATAGTTCGTTTATTTGGACAATCGCGTATCACAAGACCAAATCCTCGGCAACGGTGACACTGAATATCACGAGCTCGTCCAGACGACGAGGAGGACGGCACGAACGAGGCAGATTTGGCCGTGGATGGAGCACTCGACTTGGACGTGGTCGAGGAGTGGTCGCGCGACGTGGAAGGAGGTGTCGGCCGTGGAGCTGAAGGCGTCTTGGACCCTACAAAAATGTTAGGTCTTGACGAAGATTGTCGATCCTGCACTTCACGTTCAGCTTTACAAGCATATTCAAATAAGGTGGTCATATCATCATAATGCTTATAATCAAGAATATTCTGAATTTCACGATTTAACCCACCCCTAAAGCGAGCCATAGCAGCATCATCCAGTTCAACTAAACCACAGCGAATCATACCCTTTTGCAAAGCTTGATAATAATCCTCTACGGAAAGTGAACCTTGTTGAAAACGCTGCATTTGATTAAGCAAATCTCTAGCATAATATGACGGCACAAAACGATGACGCATAGCAGCTTTTAATGCCGTCCAAGTGGCTGGAATATTATCAGGATATCTTTGTCTATACTCACGCCACCAAAGTAAAGCAAATTCAGTAAATTCACTAATAGCAGCCTTAACTTGTAAATTAGCAGGAATATCATGGCATGCAAATTTTTGTTCAACCTCTAATTCCCAATCAAGATAAGCACCCGGATCATATTTGCCATTAAAAGTGGGAATACGAAATTTTATTTTGGCAAAAGAATCATTAATAGGAACACGTACCCTACGAGCACGACCACGGCGATTGTCGTCGTCCTGCTCGGTGTCGGCGCCATAGTCACGTGCATGTTGCAACTCCGTGAGCTGCGTCGTCATGGTCGCAAGTTGCGTCGACATGGCCTCAAGACGAGTCATGATCATCGCGAGCGTGGTGCGGGCAGCCGTATCAGCGAGGTCCAGTTGATCAAAACGCTCATTCGACGAAGTGACCGTAGAGTCAAGTCTCTCGTGCATCGTCTTCATGTCGTTTTGTAGACCGTCAACCTGTGCCTGGACATCCTAGAGGGTGAGCTCCTCCGACTTCGAGCTGTTTTCTGCCATAGAAACACAAGCAATACAAAAAGCGGGATCCTACAACGAGAGGTGAGTGGTGGGTGAAAAGCTCAATCAAAAAGCTGTTATCAAATTCTTACCCGTCCTTACTGTTGACGGCTGTTAAGTACCATTTTTAACCGTCAACTATACTCAAATAAAGGAGAATTTGGCATTTCATACACGCATGCTTTATCACAATAATATAGTTCCACTTGTACTTGGAGAACTTTGTGCATGCAGGAGGAAATGTGAAGGAAACACCTCAAAAGACAAGAAAACACACTTTCGACCAATCAGAGAGCGCCACATGGATGTCACACGGATTGAAGGGCCCATTTTCAGCACTTAACCGACGTAACTCCCTGTAATACCGCGCAAACCGACGTCAGGGCCCACAGGACAGCCACCTGGAGAAAGCACAGGCCAGGAGGGGCCACCCCCAGGTCGGCCGACCTGGTCAGGTCGGCCGACCCGGCCAGGCGCCCTCTCCGCCTGGGCTTCCACGTGTTGGCTCCTCCGCGACTCCTGATGACGGTTTGAGATGCCTTCCGTGGCGGTTACTCTCCCTTGCCGACCTATTGAGGCTATAAATAGGAGGGTGTGCCTTCACACTCAACACACACCACAAGAAGCATTTCTCTCTTGCTAGTAGTAGTTCTTGGAGTTTTAGTGGAGTTAGGCTGAGTCTAGAGCTCTCTAGTCCCAAGTCTTCACTTGGAATTGGTATGGCTCTTGTATCTTTTCCCTTTTGTAAGACTTTGCTCTTATCAATATATATATTTTTTCTTTATAGTTGTGCTTGGGTCATGAATTTCTTGTTTGATATTGTGATCCATATATGTGATAGTATAGTCTACTTGTGTGATAGTAGTTTATATTTATTATACTACTATTGTCATGCTAGTTATATACCGTCACTATAGTCTAGTTTATATGTTATAGTCTCTATGCTTAGTTTTAGCTGATAAAGTATAGCATGGGTTTGGTGATCGTATTCGTACGGTAGCTCTGCCTCGTTAATAGTAATCGCGGAGGGGCAGAGTGCTCTTTGGTCATGCAAGTATGGTACTTGGGTGACTGATTTGCATCAATTATTCGTTAGTCTACTGGTTCGTTGAGGTAGGCGGCAGGTGGTGACAGCCCTGTCCGTCCTTTGAAATCCTCCCCGCTAGGCTAGTGCGTAGGCTCTTAGCGGAAGTCGCCTGTGGATGCAGGGGTAAGTCCGTGCCTGAAGTGCTACACTATTGACTGCTGAACCTGAGTGTGGGTCTGTATGTATTCTACTTAGGCTATGCAACTGTATAGGAATGTATAGTAGGAGTAGCTTAGCCTAGTCTTTCCTCCACTAGACTTTATTTATTTAGTAGGAATCTTCTGTGTGTGTCACACTACCTGGTTATTATCATGTACCCGCCTGTCTTGGTTAGATATCCTTGCTAATTGTTAACATGATCTTATATGTTAGTAACACTTCTTGATCATAACCTTCCTTTGGGATAAACAAATATGATACCCTGAATACTTCCGGGTGAAATGCTACAGCGGTATTCTCCGTGCGCTTGCGGATTTTACCTACTTGACTCTGGGACATATTAGTGAACCGTTTCTGGCCCCGTGCCGGGGATGATTTATTAATATGGCTTAGCAAAAGTCAACAAGCATTTCTGGCGCCGTTGCCGGGGAAGGCGTTTGATTCAAGAAAAATTACTAATGTATATAGTAGTGTTGCAATTATTAAGGCTATCTCCTAAGCAGGTTAACCTTGCTTTGTTTTCTGCATTTTGTATGAAAACAGGGTAGTGTATGACTGGTTTCGACTTGCCGACAAACTTCACTGAAGATCCTGAGTCACTCCTGAGAAGGACACGAGCTAGGCTCACCCCTCCTCGTAAGGAGACTCGGCCAATCGAACCTGTCATTCCCGCACCATCAAGCTCTGAGCAAATGGCCGACAAGACCCTCCGCGAGTTCTCCGCTCCCTCCGCTGCCAACATCCCTACGGGACCAGCTGGCAATGTGGGAGATGCGAACTTCGAGATCAAGACCGGTCTCATCACCATGGTGCAGGCTAGCCCATTCTGTGAGAAAGCCAATGAGGACGCTAGTGCTCATCTCCAGCAATTCCTGGAGATTTGCAACACGTTCAAAAAGAAGGACAGCCTCATCACATTCATGAAGAACTTCCTTGAGAAGGAAAAAGTTGCACAGCAACAACTGATGAAGGCAAGGAGGCAAAGGTCACACATTAAGCAACAGCCTCCGAAGTCCACAAGGCAGCAACCTCCGAGGTCTGCAAAGAAACAGGCTGTGAAGCCTGCAAAACCGCAGCCTCCGAAGCCCGAGAAGCCACCGACCGCAACAAAGACCAAGAAGGTGTGGCGAGTGAAACAAGAAGCATCATCCGTGTCTTCATCTCCGGGACCGGACAACGCTTCATCGAGCTGAACGCCGGAGAAAAGTCCCGCTCGTCGGACTTTAAAAGGTGAGTCCTCGCCGGGAGGTTAAACCGGTAGTTATCCATATTTGCTCTTTTAATTGCATATTTGCTTTCCACCACATTTTGATTTTTTCCCGACCACTGCATTTCTGCATTTTTGAATTTTTCCAGCCACCTTGGAATTTTTCAAAACTCATTTGCATTTCTGAAAATTTAGAAAATAGGTTTTTGGGCTTTCCATTTTGAAAAGATTTTTTGTCGAGCTTTTTGAGCAAAACGGCAATAGGGGACAAATCCCCTAGCCGTTGGGGAACACATAGGAAAAAGGGGGCTGCCAGGAGGCCCACCTGCCAGGTCGGCCGACCTGGTGGGGTCGGCCGACCCCCTTACCCCACCTTTTCCTGTGCTCCTTTCTCCCAACGGCTATATGGCCGTTGTTCTGTCCCTTTCTAACGGCCATCTTGCTTCCTTGGCTATAAAAACCGCCCAGGAGGGGGAGCTTCACCATTCCAAGCTCATCTTTCACTCCCCTCCTTTGCTCACTTGTTGCTCTCCCAAAATTTCGTGTTCTTCAACTTTACTACAGCCCCAAAAACCCAAAAAAATATTTCCCCTCTGTTTTAGTGCATTTGCAAGTTGTTGTGAGAAGAAAACCAATTTCGGAGGAGCTCGGGTTTGTCGTTTTCACTAACGCTCACCCGAACACTTGTTCGATCTTGTATCTTGTGTTTGTTCTTGTGTGCAGCCATGTTCAAACGAATGAAGCAAGTCGCCGGAATCAAGCGGAGAAAAAGCACTCGTGCAAGCACGAGTCAAGCATCCTCCGTCGAGCTCACACCAAGTCCGGGGCATGGTGACCCCGAAGCTGAAATTCCGGAGGAAAGGCCGGCCTTGCTCATCACCGAGGAGCATCTCGACATCAAGGACGACCGCGAGGGCCAAGCCATCGCGCTCATGAGAGAACGGCCATTCGCCCACACCCGACGCTTCGATCCGGACTTCCTCGAGAAAATAGGTATGAGAGAAGAATTTGCCTCTATTTTTCGCACTATGGGTTGGCTAAATTTCGTAGAAGTAGATGAGCCAGGTTCTCGTTTGCTTACTATGCAGTTTTTATGCACCCTTAGAAAGTATGATGAAGGCATTTCTTTTCGCTTGTTTGGGCAAGAGCGCTTGGTCACATGGGGTGATCTTCATGCTATGCTAGGTCTAAATCCTAAATGTAGGCTAGACTGAGATAAAGCGCTAAAAGGGTTCCATAAAGAAAGTTTTTGGAAAAAGATTTCCGGAAACGAGTGGGGTCCCAAGCCTAGAACAAGTGCCATCCATAATCCTACACTTAGATTTATGCATGTGTGGTTGGCTATGACCTTGTTTCCTCGAGGTGACATTAGGGTTGTCCGGCAAGATGAATTGAAAATACTTTATGCCATGGTTAAGAAAATTAGGGTGTCACCCGCGGAATGCATGATTGATCAATGGTTAGACAATATAAAGTTGACAGGAGCAATTGAGTGCACCTCTTTAGTTACTCGCATTGCGCAGAAGTGTGGTCTGCTTGAGAATGTTCATGTTGAATATTTGACGGTAGATAGAGAATTTCTAGGCGAGGACTATTTTGTGCAAGGACATACTTTGAAACATGGTCCAAATAATACCTTGATCTATCACTTTCACGGGTATACAAATGAATTCCCGTTACCTAACCCGGGTCTTCGTTTGTATCACTGTCGGGCACTAACCCTCCCACTTGAGCCAGTGGGAGAAGTTCGCAGGCATAGTGTTTCAGGGCGACCGACACGTTCCCGTAGGCATATGGAGCCTACACCGGAGTTTCACACTCCGACCGGAGATCCGGTATGGGAGCAGCCCCCGCCACAGGACGAGGCGGGTGCATCAACATGGCAGGCCGGAGCATGGGAATCTCAGTACAATTACCCCATGCAGACGTCATCAAGTTCAAGCGGACCGCCATTCTTTGCCACTCGGTCATTCTCATCCCGTGGGTTCCGTGAACTCAACTATGGGATGGCCGAGTTGACAAGGAGGGTGAACGACATTGATTTGCGCATCGAGAGCATGCAACAAACTCTCACACAACATGTCACCGACACCCAGCAATGGCAGAATTTCAGCGACAACCAATTCCGCCAGCTGAACGCGATGATGGCTCAGAATCAGAGCAATTGGGATGCCTTCTTCCGTTCCCAAGGCTACGACCCGAACCAGCAGATATGAGCAAGAACAAGCTTGGGGGAGGACCCCCCCCTTCTCACGGTAACTTGTATCTTTCCCCTTCCCTTTATTTCTTGCATTTGCTAAATCTGAAAATCCATAAAAATTTGCAAAATATAAAAAGAACAAAAATATTTCCCTTTTTCATGCGCGGTATGAATGTGTATAATTTTCCTATGTTGAGATGATGAATAGTTGCTCTGTCCTTTATTCCTCTCTAATGCTAGTTTACAACTTAGTACTCTCTCAAGAGTTAGGTTTGTTGGTAAATCTTGCCTTGAACTTGAATCTTGTGGGTAGCATATGCATTCTCTAGTTCTAAGGTGTTGAGAGGTATGATATGATAGATAAGGCTGCTATGATCTTGCTCAACGTAAAGCTTGAATTCCGGAGTTTTATTTTTCAAAATGACAAATTGATAAGTTCCTCAATGATGAAATTCCCACCACAGCCATATGTAGTGTTTACATTTGAAAACCTTTACACATATGCTGCTTGTTTCACATTGAGCTTAGTCAAAATTGTTGTGACCCTAGTAGAACTCTTTTCATGCTTTCTTGATCAAGATCATATACACACATCCACCGCCATGAGCTATCCTTCTAAATCAAGAAGATAGCATCCACCATATCCACCATATCTACCGTGAGCTATTCTTCTACACCGGAAGAAAGCCACTATCCATCCATCCATCCAAAGAAACACTCCATATATCCATTGCAAAATTCCTCTCTCAAAGTATTCATTGCAAACTAGGACTATGGCTATGCAAAAAGAAAAAGAAAAAAAATGCTCAAAAAAAAAAAGAGAGCAAGCAAAAGATAGCCATAGCCTAGAAACTCCAAAAGAGAGAAGGAAAATTCAAAAAGGAGTTATTTCTTCCCATCCACCATTCCTCCGTTCTCCCACACACTTGCACATCTTGATCAAGATTGTTTGAATTGATGTTTTTCTTGGATCCGGTCTTTTGACATAGCAATATTATGTGAACATGAGTGCCTCATATATCCCTACCTTGAGCTCCACATAAAGCCTTATTTAGAAGTAGGTGATTATAGGCAACACTTTGCCTTGGTGAGGAATCATACACATATTGAGTGGTCCGAGAGAATCATTTGAGGAACTTGGTTTTTATTTTCAAAATCTTTTGAAAACCTCCGGAATAACATAGCGGAATCTAGAGCAAGTGATTGGTGCCCTGCAATTGTTCTATCTCTCAACCGCCCAAGACAAAGAGGTGTAAAAGCCCCATGGATCGAGGTAAATGGGTAAGTTATGTGCCAACATATTTAATTCTAGGAAGAGTACTTTGTTGTGCGCATAGTATTATTGAGGAGTAGGACATTGTAGCAACTCCTGATCAACAACTTAAGTTTATCTTTGCTTCGGGACGAGCAAAGGGTAAGCTTGGGGGAGTTTGTTGACGGCTGTTAAGTACCATTTTTAACCGTCAACTATACTCAAATAAAGGAGAATTTGGCATTTCATACACGCATGCTTTATCACAATAATATAGTTCCACTTGTACTTGGAGAACTTTGTGCATGGAGGAGGAAATGTGAAGGAAACACCTCAAAAGGCAAGAAAACACACTTTCGACCAATCAGAGAGCGCCACATGGACGTCACACGGATTGAAGGGCCCACTTTCAGCACTTAACCGACGTAACTCCCTGTAATACCGCGCAAACCGACGTCAGGGCCCACAGAACAGCCACCTGGAGAAAGCACAGGCCAGGAGGGGCCACCCCCAGGTCGGCCGACCTGGTCAGGTCGGCCGACCCGGCCGGGCGCCCTCTCCGCCTGGGCTTCCACGTGTTGGCTCCTCCGCGACTCCTGATGATGGTTTGAGATGCCTTCCGTGGCGGTTACTCTCCCTTGCCGACCTATTGAGGCTATAAATAGGAGGGTGTGCCTTCACACTCAACACACACCACAAGAAGCATTTCTCTCTTGCTAGTAGTAGTTCTTGGAGTTTTAGTGGAGTTAGGCTGAGTCTAGAGCTCTCTAGTCCCAAGTCTTCACTTGGAATTGGTATGGCTCTTGTATCTTTTCCCTTTTGTAAGACTTTGCTCTTATCAATATATATATTTTTTCTATATAGTTGTGCTTGGGTCATGAGTTTCTTGTTTGATATTGTGATCCATATATGTGATAGTATAGTCTACTTGTGTGATAGTAGTTTATATTTATTATACTACTATTGTCATGCTAGTTATATACCGTCACTATAGTCTAGTTTATATGTTATAGTCTCTATGCTTAGTTTTAGCTGATAAAGTATAGCATGGGTTTGGTGATCGTATTCGTACGGTAGCTCTGCCTCGTTAATAGTAATCGCGGAGGGGCAGAGTGCTCTTTGGTCATGCAAGTATGGTACTTGGGTGACTGATTTGCATCAATTATTCGTTAGTCTACTGGTTCGTTGAGGTAGGCGGCAGGTGGTGACAGCCCTGTCCGTCCTTTGAAATCCTCCCCGCTAGGCTAGTGCGTAGGCTCTTGGCGGAAGTCGCCTGTGGATGCAGGGGTAAGTCCGTGCCTGAAGTGCTATACTATTGACTGCTGAACCTGAGTGTGGGTCTGTATGTATTCTACTTAGGCTATGCAACTGTATAGGAATGTATAGTAGGAGTAGCTTAGCCTAGTCTTTCCTCCACTAGACTTTATTTATTTAGTAGGAATCTTCTGTGTGTGTCACACTACCTGGTTATTATCATGTACCCGCCTGTCTTGGTTAGATATCCTTGCTAATTGTTAACATGATCTTATATGTTAGTAACGCTTCTTGATCATAACCTTCCTTTGGGATAAACAAATACGATACCCTGAATACTTCCGGGTGAAATGCTACAGCGGTATTCTCCGTGCGCTTGCGGATTTTACCTACTTGACTCTGGGACATATTAGTGAACCGTTTCTGGCCCCGTGCCGGGGATGATTTATTAATATGGCCTAGCAAAAGTCAACACTTACCAAGCACGCAAGCGTGAACTGCAACCACAGGTAAAACCGGTGGAAGATTGGAGGAGCGATTGCGTGGTGAAACAAAAACCTGCTCGTAGTAGAAAATTTGTGGGGCTAGGAGGCTGCACTCAATCCAAGGGTTAGCACAATTCAAACAATAACTGCAAAGCTAAATAATGGTGCTAAACGCGAAAAGATTGCTGCCGGTACAAGTGCAAGAGGAAGAAAAAAAGGATCAAAACAAAGTGCAGCAAGAACGCGTCGCCTATGTTGCTCGGCCGCTCTTTTTTTTTCTCTTTTTTTTTTCTTTCTTTTTTTTTCTCTTTTTTTTCTTTCTTTTTTCTTTTTTTTCTCTTTTTTTTAATACTTTTTGCTGAAAATATAAACAATGAGACCTCAAATAAGCAATTAAGCACAAGCACTTTTTTTTTGAGGCAGGGGTAGAACGGTAATAAAAAGATACTCTCTCTCTCTCTCTCTAGAGTAGGAACAAACGAAACCGAGCAGAAACAAACACAGGGCGAGGCGAGCGGGTCACGACGTAACCGAGTAGGACTCGATCAGCGAGGCGAGCGGGACACACGAAACCGAACAAAACTAAACACAGGGCAAGGCGAGCGGGTCACGACGTAACCGAGTAAGACTCGATCAGCGAGGCGAGCGGGACACACGAAACCGAACAAAACTAAACACAGGGCGAGGCGAGCGGGTCACGACGTAACCGAGTAGGACTTGATCAGTGAGGCGAGCGGGTCACGACGTAACCGAGTAGGACTCGATCGTCGAGGCAGTGATTGACCCGGACTCACGGTGCAGCGGATAAATTTGGCAAGCGAGACGGGATAAACAGATGCGGCGGAAAGCAAACTGTGATGGTGAAAACACGCGGCACGGCGGAAGGATACGACGATGATAGGAAGAAAACGATGAAACACAGTGTACCAGCAACGATCAAAAGTGAAAGCACAAAAACTCAACAACGCAAATTATTGAACGAAAGTGCGAGGCTCAAAACCGTACTGGGGTAAACTTTTTTTTTTGTAATTTTTGGTTTATGTGGACTTGGATAAAACTCACCGAGAAACACTGGAATCTGATACCACTTGATAGGTGTAGAGTGCCTGATCTTTCGGCGAGTGGAGATAACTTCGATTTGGTGGATGTCGACCCTCACGATCCGACTACGACGAGCAAGCCGAAGCGCCAATGCAATCGCTGAACCAACTTCCGGAGGATATTAACCTTGCGGTAAACAAGATCAACCTGATCACGAGGATCAATTCTTACGCGCAATCGAAGAACGAGCAAGAATTAGAGGCGAGCAATCTGATGTATTGCACGAAGGTGGAGTTCCGAATTCACGTCGAGAGACGGATGTATAGCTAAGCTAAACTTAAAACAAAACTCAAAGATTACAAGGGGCGCAGCCCTTGACTATATAGGGGGAGGACGAGGCATCTAGGGCCGACTGAAGTGGAGAGGCGCGCGGTGGAGAGGGAGTCGTGCGACTTGGGCCACGTGGGCCTTCGGGCGACATCATCCTGGGCCGTCGTTCCTTAGCATCAAAACCGTCTTCAATTCCTGGGCTCGAGCTCTAGTGATTGGGCCCTTGTACGTCGTCGTCTCGTTAGAAGATGGATCCGTAACTCGAGAAGGCGCGACGACGAGAGGTGGAAGCGTGACAGCTTGGTTTGGCGCGCCATCTTCCGTCGTCATTATTCGTATGTCGTTGATGTCCTCAAAGGCGCCAAATGATTTTCGGGTTGGAGAGATTTTGCACGAAGTGGGGTGTAAGCCTTTTATACAAAGGGCTCAAAAAGAGTCATTGGTCTGTCTGGACGCCCTACACCGGCACTACCGAAAGAGCCATCAGCACTATCGGTAGGGCTATTGACACACTGTCATAGATCTGCAGACAAGGAATTGGCCCGCACCAGCACTGCCGATCAGGACATCGGCACTGTCGATGAGGCAGCCACAGAGAAGACAAGTGGTCTTTGGAGACCTTGACCGGCACTGCCGGTCGAACTGATAGGTGTAGAGTGCCCGATCTTTCGGCGAGTGGAGATAACTTCGATTTGGTGGATGTTGACCCTCACGATCCGACTACGACGAGCAAGCCGAAGCGCCAATGCAATCGCTGAACCAACTTCCGGAGGATATTAACCTTGCGGTAAACAAGATCAACCTGATCACGAGGATCAATTCTTACGCGCAATCGAAGAACGAGCAAGAATTAGAGGCGAGCAATCTGATGTATTGCACGAAGGTGGAGTTCTGAATTCACGTCGAGAGACGGATGTATAGCTAAGCTAAACTTAAAACAAAACTCAAAGATTACAAGGGGCGCAGCCCTTGACTATATAGGGGTAGGACGAGGCATCTAGGGCCGGCTGAAGTGGAGAGGCGCGCGGTGGAGAGGGAGTCGTGCGACTTGGGCCACGTGGGCCTTCGAGCGACATCATCCTGGGCCGTCGTTCCTTAGCATCAAAACCGTCTTCAATTCCAGGGCTCGAGCTCTAGTGATTGGGCCCTTGTACGTCGTCGTCTCGTTAGAAGATGGATCCGTAACTCGAGGAGGCGCGACGACGAGAGGTGGAGGCGTGACAGCTTGGTTTGGCGCGCCATCTTCCGTCGTCATTATTCGTATGTCGTTGATGTCCTCATCATCCTCCCCTTCTTGAAGTCGTCCTCGACGGCAACTCATCATCCTCACCCAAGTATGGTTTCAAATCTGCAACATTAAAACTAGTGGAAACACCAAACTCCATGGGCAAGTCAAGAACATAAGCATTATCGTTAATCTTGGTTAGCACTTTAAAAGGACCAGGAGCACGAGGCATCAGTTTAGAACGACGCAAAGTAGGAAATCTATCTTTACGCAAGTGCAACCAAACCAAATCACCAGGTTCAAAAGAAATATGTTTTCTACCTTTACTACCAGCAACTTGATACTTTTTATTAGCAATGGTAATGTTGTGTTGTGTTTCTTCATGCAATTGTTTCATGTGATCAATATGAGCAAGAGCATCAAGATGTGGTTCATCCTCAGCATCAATAGCAAACAAATCAATAAGCGCCTTAGGAACATAGCCATAAACAACCTCAAAAGGACACAACTTAGTGGCAGAATGTGTAGCACGATTATAAGCAAATTCAACATGAGGTAAACAATCTTCCCAGCGTCTCAAATTTTTATCTAAAACAGCTCTAAGCATAGCAGACAAAGTTCTATTTACTACCTCAGTTTGCCCATCAGTTTGAGGATGACAAGTAGTACTAAACAGCAGCTTAGTTCCTAATTTATTCCAAAGAGAACGCCAAAAATGACTAAGAAACTTAGCATCACGATCAGAGACAATTGTTTTAGGAATTCCATGCAATCTAACAATCTCTCTGAAGAACAATTCAGCAACATTTGAGGCATCATCAGTTTTATGACAAGGTATAAAGTGAGCCATTTTAGAGAAACGATCAACAACCACAAAAATACTGTCCCTCCCCTTCTTAGTGCGAGGCAATCCCAAAACAAAATCCATCGAAATATCAAGCCAAGGAGAAGAGGGAACAGGCAAGGGCATATACAAACCATGATTAGCCAAACGAGATTTAGCTTTTTGACATGTGGTACAGCGTGCAACAAGGCGCTCAACATCACGGCGCATCCGTGGCCAAAAGAAATGGTCGGCCAACACCTCATGTGTCTTGAAAACTCCGAAGTGACCCATAAGACCACCTCCATGCGCCTCCTGTAACAACAAAAGACGAACCGAGCTAGCTGGAATACACAGCTTGTTAGCACGAAACAGGAACCCATCCTGCATATGAAATTTGCCCCATGGTTTGCCATCCTTACAATGCATCATAATATCATGAAAATCAGCATCATTCACATATTGATCTTTCAAAGCTTGCAAACCAAAGATTTTAAAGTCTAATTGGGACAGCATCATATAACGACGAGATAAAGCATCGGCAATCACATTTTCCTTCCCGTTTTTATGTTTAATGATGTATGGAAAAGATTCAATAAATTCAACCCATTTAGCATGACGACGATTCAGATTAGTTTGGGTTCTAATATGTTTCAAAGCCTCATGATCAGAATGAATAATAAATTCGCGAGGCCATAAATAATGCTGCCATGTTTGCAAAGTTCTTACTAAAGCATAAAGTTCTTTATCATAAGTGGAATATTTAAGAGCAGCACCACTTAACTTCTCACTAAAATAAGCAATGGGTTTATGATCTTGCAACAAAACAGCACCCAAACCAATTCCACTAGCATCACATTCCAATTCAAACACTTTATCAAAATTAGGCAATTGTAAGAGAGGAGCATGAGTTAACCGTTCCTTTAAAGTGTTGAATGCGTCGTCTTGTGGTGCGCCCCACTCAAATGGCGCACCCTTCTTGGTCAGCTCATGTAATGGTGCAGCAATAGAACTGAAATCCCGCACAAAACGACGATAGAAGCCTGCAAGACCAAGAAAACTGCGAACCTGTGTGACCGTCGTCGGTTGGGGCCAACTCTGAATGGCGTCCACCTTGCTGCTATCGACCTCAATGCCCTGTGGAGTAACAACATATCCAAGAAACGAAACACGTTGCGTGCAAAAAGTGCATTTTTCCATGTTCCCAAACAAGTGAGCAGCACGCAAAGCATCAAAAACAGCACGCAAATGATCTAAATGCTCATTCATGGATTTGCTGTATATAAGGATATCATCAAAATAGACAACAACAAATATTCCAATGAAAGACCGAAGAACTTCATTCATTAAGCGCATAAAAGTGCTAGGAGCATTAGACAATCCAAACGGCATAACCAACCATTCATACAAGCCAAATTTAGTTTTAAAAGCCGTTTTCCATTCATCTCCTAATTTCATTCTTATTTGATGGTAACCACTACGTAAATCAACCTTAGAGAAAATTGTGGCACCACTAAGTTCATCAAGCATATCATCAAGGCGTGGTATAGGATATCGATAACGAATTGTAATATTGTTAATTGCACGACAATCTACACACATACGCCAAGAACCATCTTTCTTAGGAACAAGCAAAACAGGAACCGAACAAGGGCTGAGAGACTCACGAATGTAACCTTTATCAAGCAATGCCTGCACTTGACGCTGAATTTCTTTCGTCTCCTCAGGATTTGTGCGGTACGGGGCGCGATTAGGAAGCTGTGCGCCTGGAATTAAATCAATCTGATGTTCTATGCCACGAATAGGAGGAAGACCCGGCGGCAATTCAGCGGGAAAAACATCTTTATAGTCCTGCAAAAGGTTAGCAACGACAGGTGGAATATGCAACATAGGCGCCTCATCTAGTGAAACAAGCATACGAGAGCAAACTAGCGCATAGCAAAGCAGATTAGCATCATATAATTCATCAAAATCAGCACGTGTAGCAAGCAAGATAGGGTTATTCAATTTGATCTCATGTTGAACAGGTGCAACAGGAGGCGATGTAACCAATTTTGCAGCTTTTGTCGCTCGAGCAATATCATCTTTAAGAACTTGTTCAGGTGTCATAGGATGAATAACAATTTTCTGACGCTTAAACATGAAGGAATAATAATTGGAGCGACCATGATGAACACTATCAACATCATATTGCCAAGGACGGCCAAGCAACAAAGAGCATGCTTCCATTGTAACAACATCACAATCTACAAAATCAGAATAGGCGCCAAGAGAGAAAGGAACACGTACCGAGCGCGTTACCTTTATTTTGCCGCCATCATTGAGCCATTGAACATGATAAGGATGTGGATGCTTCCTTGTTGGCAATGACAACTGCTCCACCAATGTCGTACTAGCCAAATTGTTGCAACTGCCACCATCGATGATTATACGGACCGCTCGTTCTTGCACAACGCCTTTGATATGAAAAATGTTGTGGCGCTGATGCTTTTCATCCTGAACGACCTGTGTACTAAGAACACGCTGCACAACAAGAGTGGCATACCTGTCGGCGGCACTAGAGTCGAAATGAAGCTCCGTATTATCTGCATGATTAGTGGCAAGCATAGTCTGCTGAATATCCTCAGAATCACTAGCAGAAGAATACCCACCATCGTCACGAATCAACATAGTTCGTTTATTTGGACAATCGCGTATCACATGACCAAATCCTCGGCAACGGTGACACTGAATATCACGAGCTCGTCCAGATGACGAGGAGGACGGCACGAACGAGGCAGATTTGGCCGTGGATGGAGCACTCGACTTGGACGTGGTCGAGGAGTGGTCGCGCGACGTGGAAGGAGGTGTCGACCGTGGAGCTGAAGGCGTCTTGGACCCTACAAAAATGTTAGGTCTTGACGAAGATTGTCGATCCTGCACTTCACGTTCAGCTTTACAAGCATATTCAAATAAGGTGGTCATATCATCATAATGCTTATAATCAAGAATATTCTGAATTTCACGATTTAACCCACCCCTAAAGCGAGCCATAGCAGCAGCATCCAGTTCAACTAAACCACAGCGAATCATACCCTTTTGCAAAGCTTGATAATAATCCTCTACGGAAAGTGAACCTTGTTGAAAACGCTGCATTTGATTAAGCAAATCTCTAGCATAATATGACGGCACAAAACGATGACGCATAGCAGCTTTTAATGCCGTCCAAGTGGCTGGAATATTATCAGGATATCTTTGTCTATACTCACGCCACCAAAGTAAAGCAAATTCAGTAAATTCACTAATAGCAGCCTTAACTTGTAAATTAGCAGGAATATCATGGCATGCAAATTTTTGTTCAACCTCTAATTCCCAATCAAGATAAGCACCCGGATCATATTTGCCATTAAAAGTGGGAATACGAAATTTTATTTTGGCAAAAGAATCATTAATAGGAACACGTACCCTACGAGCACGACCACGGCGATTGTCGTCGTCCTGCTCGGTGTCGGCGCCGTAGTCACGTGCATGTTGCAACTCCGTGAGCTGCGTCGTCATGGTCCCAAGCTGCGTCGACATGGCCTCAAGACGAGTCATGATCGTCGCGAGCGTGGTGCGGGCAGCCGTATCAGCGAGGTCCAGTTGATCAAAACGCTCATTCGACGAAGTGACCGTAGAGTCAAGTCTCTCGTGCATCGTCTTCATGTCGTTTTGTAGACCGTCAACCTGTGCCTGGACATCCTGGAGGGTGAGCTCCTCCGACTTCGAGCTGTTTTCTGCCATAGAAACACAAGCAATACAAAAAGCGGGATCCTACAACGAGAGGTGAGTGGTGGGTGAAAAGCTCAATCAAAAAGCTGTTATCAAATTCTTACCCGTCCTTACCAAGCACGCAAGCGTGAACTGCAACCACAGGTAAAACCGGTGGAAGATTGGAGGAGCGATTGCGTGGTAAAACAAAAACCTGCTCGTAGTAGAAAATTTGTGGGGCTAGGAGGCTGCACTCAATCCAAGGGTTAGCACAATTCCAACAATAACTGCAAAGCTGAATAATGGTGCTAAACGCGAAAAGATTGCTGCCGGTACAAGTGCAAGAGGAAGGAAAAAAAAAGGATCAAAACAAAGTGCAGCAAGAACGCGTCGCCTGTGTTGCTCGGCCGCTCTTTTTTTTTTCTCTTTTTTTTTCTTTCTTTTTTTTTCTCTTTTTTTCTTTTTTTTTCTTTTTTTTCTCTTTTTTTTTAATACTTTTTGCTGAAAATATAAACAATGAGACCTCAAATAAGCAATTAAGCACAAGCACTTTTTTTTTTGAGGCAGGGGTAGAACGGTAATAAAAAGATACTCTCTCTCTCTCTCTCTCTCTCTAGAGTAGGAACAAACGAAACCGAGCAGAAACAAACACAGGGCGAGGCGAGCGGGTCACGATGTAACCGAGTAGGACTCGATCAGCGAGGCGAGTGGGACACACGAAACCGAGCAGAAACAAACACAGGGCGAGGCGAGCGGGTCACGACATAACCGAGTAGGACTCGATCAGCGAGGCGAGTGGGACACACGAAACCGAGCAGGACTCGATCGTCGAGGCAGTGATTGACCCGGACTCACGGTGCAGCGGATAAATTTGGCAAGCGAGACGAGATAAACAGATGCGGCGGAAAGCAAACTGTGATGGTGAAAACACGCGGCACGGCGGAAGGATACGACGATGATAGGAAGAAAACGATGAAACACAGTGTACCAGCAACGATCAAAAGCGAAAGCACAAAAACTCAACAACGCAAATTATTGAACGAAAGTGCGAGGCTCAAAACCGTACTGGGGTAAACTTTTTTTTTTTGTAATTTTTGGTTTATGTGGACTTGGATAAAACTCACCGAGAAACACTGGAATCTGATACCACTTGATAGGTGTAGAGTGCCCGATCTTTCGGCGAGTGGAGATAACTTCGATTTGGTGGATGTTGACCCTCACGATCCGACTACGACGAGCAAGCCGAAGCGCCAATGCAATCGCTGAACCAACTTCCGGAGGATATTAACCTTGCGGTAAACAATTCTTACGCGCAATCGAAGAACGAGCAAGAATTAGAGGCGAGCAATCTGATGTATTGCACGAAGGTGGAGTTCTGAATTCACGTCGAGAGACGGATGTATAGCTAAGCTAAACTTAAAACAAAACTCAAAGATTACAAGGGGCGCAGCCCTTGACTATATAGGGGTAGGACGAGGCATCTAGGGCCGGCTGAAGTGGAGAGGCTCGCGGTGGAGAGGGAATCGTGCGACTTGGGCCACGTGGGCCTTCGAGCGACATCATCCTGGGCCGTCGTTCCTTAGCATCAAAACCGTCTTCAATTCCAGGGCTCGAGCTCTAGTGATTGGGCCCTTGTACGTCGTCGTCTCGTTAGAAGATGGATCCGTAACTCGAGGAGGCGCGACGACGAGAGGTGGAGGCGTGACAGCTTGGTTTGGCGCGCCATCTTCCGTCGTCATTATTCGTATGTCGTTGATGTCCTCATCACGAACAGACCAGCACTGCCGATCGTAGTCAGCCAGGGAGCCCAAGGGAAACCAGTCTCTGTGGGGAGGGGACCGAGACTACTAATCTCAAGACCGACACTGCCAATGAGCTACAGCTAGAGCCTGACAGAGAGAGTGACTTTCTGGGAGGAGTGACCGGCACTGCTGATGAGCAACAGCCAGAAAACTAGAGAGAACAGCCTTCTCTGGAAGGAGAGACCGGCACTGCCAATGCTGGCAAGAAAGGCCAGAGAGGTGTCTGGGCATTACAGCGCCTCTGGGAAGAGAGATCGGCACTGCCGGTGGAGGCCACCGG
This sequence comes from Eleusine indica, assembly GCA_030378355.1. Classification (NCBI taxonomy): domain Eukaryota; kingdom Viridiplantae; phylum Streptophyta; class Magnoliopsida; order Poales; family Poaceae; genus Eleusine; species Eleusine indica. The sequence continues at coordinate 130,268 of JARKIM010000028.1, forward strand.
CACTGCCGCTGAAGGCAAAAACAGAGGGTGATAGAGGTCGTATTTTTGAGAAATTTGAGCATTTGACTTTACCACATTTGTGAATTATACCCCTCTTGATAGTACGGTTTACCTATACTCATGAAATGAAAAATAAAACTCCATGGTCTTTATTCTTGAGTAGATTTTTGAACCTTCAACTTGAGACGAATGACCATCTCCTTTTCCCTTTTTATATCAATATATTTTTATTCAACATTTCGATATAGTCATCTACATACATGCTCACACTAAGCAAAGAGCCTATCATGGAGCGGTATACCTTTTGATCAATGGGCTTGTCCTTTTTGTTGAGGTCGAGGTGGCCATTTGTTGGCATGGGAGTTTTAATGGGCTTTGCCTTATCCATGTCAAACTTCTTCAATAGATCTTGTGTGTACTTGGCTTGACATATGAAAATGCCCTCCTTGAGTTGCTTCATTTGGAAGCCTAGAAAAAACGTCAATTCTCCCATCATGGACATCTTGAACCTCTTGGTCATTATCTTGCTAAACTCATCACAAAAAGTTTGGTTAGTAGAACCAAATATAATGTCATTGAGATATATTTGGCACACAAATATATGATTGCCAAAACGCTTTGTGAAGAGAGTTGCATTGGCCTTGCCAATGTCAAAACCCTCCCTAACAAGAAAATCCCTAAGGCATTCATACCATGCTCTTGGAGCTTGCTTAAGCCCATAGAGCGCCTTATGGAGTTTATAAACATGATTAGGATACTTAGGGTCTTCAAAGCCCGGTGGTTGCTCCACATACACCTCTTCCGTTATTGGCCCATTGAGGAATGCACTTTTCACGTCTATTTGATACAACTTAAAATAATGATGAGTAGCAAAAGCAAGTAATATTCTAATTGATTCAAGTCTTGCTATGGGGGCATAGGTTTCATCAAAATCCAAACCTTCCACTTATGAATACCCCTTTGCCACGAGCCTTGTCTTGTTTCTTGTCACAACACCATCTTCATTTTGTTTGTTGCGGAAGACCCACTTGGTGCCCACAACATTCTTGTTCTTTGGTCTTTCCTCTAATGACCATACTTCATTTCTTGTAAAGTTGTTCAATTCCTCTTGCATGGCCATCACCCAATCCGAATCCTCACGTGCTTGTTCTACCCAAAATGGCTCCATAGAAGAGACAAAAGAGTAATGTTCACAAAAATTACTAACTCGAGATCTAGTGATTACCCCCTTATCAATGTCTCCAAGAATTTGCTCGATGGGGTGATCACGTTGTACATTTTGATGACTCTTGGGTGTGGTGGATGTGAGCTTCCTTGACCACCATCTTTATCAACCTCTTGATCATGTCTTTGAGAATCATCACTTGATGCTTGTTCATGATCCCCAACATCATGATCTTGACCACTTACATGATCAATTTCTTCATTTTCATGATGTTGGTCTTGTCTAGGGGGAGAGGGTTGATCTTCAACACTTGATGTTTCTTGTGGTCTCACATCACCAATGGCCATCCTTTTTATTGCATTTCTAGGAGCTTCATCATCTATATCATCATTAACAACTTGCTCCCCTTGAGAGCCATTAGATTCATCAAATGTCACGTCACGTGAAATTTTAACACAATCGGTGGTTTTGTAGAACACACGATAGGCATGAACATTTGACCCATAACCAAGCAAGAAACCTTCATCAACTTTTGGAGCAAACTTTGAAGTTTTGGGTTTCTTGTTTAGCATAAAACATTTGCTCCCAAAAACACAAAAGTAGGAAATATTAGGCTTGTTACCGATTAGTAGCTCATATGGTGTTTTCTTCCATAGTCGGTGGAGATACAACCGGTTGGAGGCATGGCATGCGGTGTTGACGGCTTCGGCCCAAAAACGGTCGGACGTCTTGTATTCATCAAGCATTGTTCTTGCCATCTCAATAAGTGTGCGGTTCTTTCTTTCGCCCACCCCATTTTGTTGACGGGAGTTGGGTGCCAAAAATTCATGCTTGATGCCTTCTTCATCAAGGTATTCCTCAACTTGGGTGTTCTTGAATTCGGTGATGTGGTCACGTCTTATTTTCTTGATCTTGACTTCATACTCATTTTGTGCCCTTTTCATGAATGTCTTGAGCACGTCCTTAACTTCACCTTTGTCATGCAAAAAGAATACCCACATGAAGCGAGAAAAATCATCAACAATTACAAGACCATATTTGTTACATGGGGCCAAAAAGGTCCATGTGCAACATCTCTAATTGTATTGTGGTTGTCATCACGTTCTTGGAGGGATGTGAAGCTCCAACTTGCTTTCCCGCTTGACATGCACTACAAATTCTATCTTTCTCAAAACACACATCGGTTAGTCCTATGATGTGGCCGCCCTTTTGGAGTTTGTAAAGATTTCTCATACCAACATGGGCTAGCCTTCTATGCCACAACTGATAGGTGTAGAGTGCCCGATCTTTCGGCGAGTGGAGATAACTTCGATTTGGTGGATGTTGACCCTCACGATCCGACTACGACGAGCAAGCCGAAGCGCCAATACAATCGCTGATTTTCATGATATTATGATGCATTGTAAGGATGGCAAACCTTGGGGCAAATTTCATATGCAGGATGGGTTCCTGTTTCGTGCTAACAAGCTGTGTATTCCAGCTAGCTCGGTTCGTCTTTTGTTGTTACAGGAGGCGCATGGAGGTGGTCTTATGGGTCACTTCGGAGTTTTCAAGACACATGAGGTGTTGGCCGACCATTTCTTTTGGCCACGGATGCGCCGTGATGTTGAGCGCCTTGTTGCACGCTATACTACATGTCAAAAAGCTAAATCTCGTTTGGGTAATCATGGTTTGTATATGCCCTTGCCTGTTCCCTCTTCTCCTTGGCTTGATATTTCGATGGATTTTGTTTTGGGATTGCCTCGCACTAAGAAGGGGAGGGACAGTATTTTTGTGGTTGTTGATCGTTTCTCTAAAATGGCTCACTTTATACCTTGTCATAAAACAGATGATGCCTCAAATGTTGCTGAATTGTTCTTTAGAGAGATTGTTAGATTGCATGGAATTCCTAAAACAATTGTCTCTGATCGTGATGCTAAGTTTCTTAGTCATTTTTGGCGTTCTCTTTGGAATAAATTAGGAACTAAGCTACTGTTTAGTACTACTTGTCATCCTCAAACTGATGGGCAAACTGAGGTAGTAAATAGAACTTTGTCTGCTATGCTTAGAGCTGTTTTAGATAAAAATTTGAGACGCTGGGAAGATTGTTTACCTCATGTTGAATTTGCTTATAATCATGCTACACATTCTGCCACTAAGATGTGTCCTTTTGAGGTTGTTTATGGCTATGTTCCTAAGGCGCCTATTGATTTGTTTGCTATTGATGCTGAGGATGAACCACATCTTGATGCTCTTGCTCATATTGATCACATGAAACAATTGCATGAAGAAACACAACACAACATTGCCATTGCTAATAAAAAGTATCAAGTTGCTGGTAGTAAAGGTAGAAAACATATTTCTTTTGAACCTGGTGATTTGGTTTGGTTGCACTTGCGTAAAGATAGATTTCCTACTTTGCGTCGTTCTAAACTGATGCCTCGTGCTGCTGGTCCTTTTAAAGTGCTAACCAAGATTAACGATAATGCTTATGTTCTTGACTTGCCCATGGAGTTTGGTGTTTCCACTAGTTTTAATGTTGCAGATTTGAAACCATACTTGGGTGAGGATGATGAGTTGCCGTCGAGGACGACTTCACTTCAAGAAGGGGAGGATGATGAGGACATCAACGACATACGAATAATGACGACGGAAGATGGCGCGCCAAACCAAGCTGTCACGCTTCCACCTCTCGTCGTCGCGCCTCCTCGAGTTACGGATCCATCTTCTAACGAGACGACGACGTACAAGGGCCCAATCACTAGAGCTCGAGCCCAGGAATTGAAGACGGTTTTGATGCTAAGGAACGACAGCCCAAGATGATGCCGCCCGAAGGCCCACGTGGCCCAAGTCTCACGACTCCCTCTCCACCGCGCGCCTCTCCACTTCAGCCGGCCCTAGATGCCTCGTCCTCCCCCTATATAGTCAAGGGCTGCGCCCCTTGCAATCTTCGAGTTTTGTTTTAAGTTTAGCTTAGCTATACATCCGTCTGTCAACGTGAATTCAGAACTCCACCTTCGTGCAATACATCAGATTGCTCGCCTCTAATTCTTGCTCGTTCTTCGATTGCACGTAAGAATTGATCCTCGTGATCAGGTTGATCTTGTTTACCGCAAGGTTAATATCCTCCGGAAGTTGGTTCAGCGATTGCATTGGCGCTTCGGCTTGCTCGTCGTAGTCGGATCGTGAGGGTCAGCATCCACTAAATCGAAGTTATCTCCACTCGCCGAAAGATCGGGCACTCTACACCTATCACCATCGGCACTGCCGGTAGGGCTACTGACACACTGTCATAGATCTTCAAACAAGGAATCGGCCCGCATCGGCACTACCGGTGAGGCAGCCACACAGAAGACAAGTGGTCTCTGGAGACCTTGACCGGCACTGCCAATCGTAGTCAGCAAGAGAGCCCGAGGGAAACCAGTCTCTTTGGGGAGGGGACCGGCACTACCGATCTGAAGACCAGCACTGCTGATGACCTACAGCCAGAGCCAGATAGAGAGAGTGACTTTCTGGGAGGACCAATCAGCAGTGACTTTCTGGGAAGACCGACCGACACTGTTGATCAGGGTGACCGGCACTGCCGATGAGCAACAGCCAGAAAACCAGAGAGAACAGTCTTCTCTGGAAGGAGAGACCAGCACTGCCGATGGGGCCATCGGCACTGCCGATGCTGGCAAGACAGGCCAGAGAGGTGTCTGGGCATTACACCGCCTCTGGGAAGAGAGATCAGCACTGCTATGGAGGCCACTGGCACTACTGATGAAGGCAAAAACAGAGGGCAACAGAGGTGGTATTTTTGGGAAATTTGAGCATTTGACTTTACCACATTTGTGAATTATACCTCTCTTGATAGTACAGTATACCTATACCCAAGAAATGAAAAATAAAACTCCATGGTCTTCATTCTTGAGTAGCTTTTTGAACCTTCAACTTGAGACGAATGACCATCTCCTTTTCCCTTTTTGTATCAATACATTTTTATTCAACAATTTGAGATAGTCATCTACACACATGCTCAATGAAAACATTAGTCCATTCTTAATTGTATTGACGCCAATCACCAAAACAAAATTAGGGGACTAGATGCACTTTCACTATCGGCTCCGCGATCTCTCCTCCTTCCCTCGCTTCACCAGGATGTCGGTGTCCTTCTGCTTCCTCTCCTCCCGCTTAGCAACTCGCTGCTCCACCACCCTGAAGTGGTTTGCGGTCCCCTGTGCCTCCCCCCCTCCGATAGCCGAAGGGCAGAAGTCTAGATGAAGCACATCCACTAGGACTGGAGACAGGATGCAGCGGTAAGATCAACCACCATCACAAAAAAAAAGAGCAACTGGGAGGCAAGATTCCTCACCACGTCGACCGCTTGAGGGTCTGGGTGCATCACTGGCCCGTTTGGGACGGGACAGGTGATGAGGTCATCAACGACATACGAATAATGACGACGGAAGATGGCGCGCCAAACCAAGTTGTCACGCCTCCACCTCTCGTCGTTGCGCCTCCTCGAGTTACGGATCCATCTTCTAACAAGACGACGACGTACAAGGGCCCAATCACTAGAGCTCGAGCCTAGGAAATTGAAGATGGTTTTGATGCTAAGGAACGACGGCCCAAGCTGACACCGCCCGAAGGCCCACGTGGCCCAAGTCGTGCGACTCCCTCTCCACCCCGCGCCGCTCCACTTCAGCCGGCCCTAGATGCCTCGTCCTCCCCTTATTTAGTCAAGGGCTGCGCCCCTTGCAATCTTTGAGTTTTGTTTTAAGTTTAGCTTAGCTATACATCCGTCTCTCGACGTGAATTCAGAACTCCACCTTCGTGCAATACATCAGATTGCTCGCCTCTAATTCTTGCACGTTCTTCAATTGCGCGTAAGAATTGATCCTCGTAATCAGGTTGATCTTGTTTACCGCAAGGTTAATATCCTTCGGAAGTTGGTTCAGCGATTGCATTGGCGCTTCGGCTTGCTCGTCGTAGTCGGATCGTGAGGGTCGACATCCACCAAATCGAAATTATCTCCACTCGCCGAAAGATCGGGCACTCTACACCTATCAAGTGGTATCAGATTCCAGTGTTTCTCGGTGAGTTTTATCCAAGTCCACATAAAAAGAAAACTACAAAAAAAAAGTTTACCCCAGTACGGTTTTGAGCCTTGCACTTTCGTTCAATAATTTGTGTTGTTGAGTTTTTGTGCTTTCGCTTTTGATCGTTGCTGGTACACTGTGTTTCATCGTTTTCTTCCTATCATCGTCATATCCTTCCGCCGTGCCGCGTGTTTTCACCACCACAGTTTGCTTTCCGCCGCATCTGTTTACCCCATCTCGCTTGCCAAATTTTTCCACTGCACCGTGAGTCCGGGTCAATCGCTGCCTCGACGATCGAGTCCTACTCGGTTACGTCGTGACCCGCTCGCCTCGCCCTGTCTTTAGTTCTGTTCGGTTTCGTGTGTCCCGCTCGCCTCGCTGATCGAGTCCTACTCGGTTACGTCGTGACCCGCTCGCCTCGCCCTGTGTTTAGTTCTGTTCGGTTTCGTGTGTCCCGCTCGCCTCGTTGATCGAGTCCTACTCGGTTACGTCGTGACCCGCTCGCCTTGCCCTGTGTTTGTTTCTGCTTGGTTTCGTTTGTTCCTACTCTAGAGAGAGAGAGAGAGAGAGAGAGAGAGAGAGAGAGTCTCATTGTTTTATTACCGTTCTACCCCTGCCTCAAAAAAAAAGTGCTTGTGCTTAATTGCTTATTTGAGGTCTCATTGTTTATATTTTCAGTAAAAAGTATTAAAAAAAAGAGAAAAAAAGAAAAAAAGAAAAAAAAAGAGAAAAAAAAAGAGCGGCCGAGCAACACAAGCGACGCGTTCTTGCTGCACTTTGTTTTGATCCTTTTTCCTTCCTCTTGCACTTGTACCGCCAGCAATCTTTTCACGTTTAGCACCATTATTCAGCTTTGCAGTTATTGTTTGAATTGTGCTAACCCTCGGATTGAGTGCAGCCTCCTAGCCCCACAAATTTTCTACTACGAGCAGGTTTTTGTTTCACCACGCAATCGCTCCACCAATCTTCCACCGGTTTTACCTGTGGTTGCAGTTCACGCTTGCGTGCTTGGTAAGGACGGGTAAGAATTTGATAACAGCTTTTTGATTGAGCTTTTCATCCACCACTCACCTCTTGTTGTAGGATCCCGCTTTTTGTATTGCTTGTGTTTCTATGGCAGAAAACAGCTCGAAGTCGGAGGAGCTCACCCTCCAGGATGTCCAGGCACAGGTAGATGGTCTACAGAACAACATGAAGACGATGCACGAGAGACTTGACTCTACGATCACTTCGTCGAATGAGCGTTTTGATCAACTGGACCTTGCTGATACGGCTGCCTGCACCACGCTCGCGACGATCATGACTCGTCTTGAGGCCATGTCGACGCAGCTTGGGACCATGACGACGCAGCTCACGGAATTGCAACATGCACGTGACTACGGCGCCGACACCGAGCAGGACGACGACAATCGCCGTGGTCATGCTCGTAGGGTACGTGTTCCTATTAATGATTCTTTTGCCAAAATAAAATTTCGTATTCCCACTTTTAATGGCAAATATGATCCGGGTGCTTATCTTGATTGGGAATTAGAGGTTGAACAAAAATTTGCATGCCATGATATTTCTGCTAATTTACAAGTTAAGGCTGCTATTAGTGAATTTACTGAATTTGCTTTACTTTGGTGGCGTGAGTATAGACAAAGATATCCTGATAATATTCCAGCCACTTGGACGGCATTAAAAGCTGCTATGCGTCATCGTTTTGTGCCGTCATATTATGCTAGAGATTTGCTTAATCAAATGCAGCGTTTTCAACAAGGTTCACTTTCTGTAGAGGATGATTATCAAGCTTTGCAAAAGGGTATGATTCGCTGTGGTTTAGTTGAACTGGATCATGCTGCTATGGCTCGCTTTAGGGGTGGGTTAAATCGTGAAATTCAGAATATTCTTGATTATAAGCATTATGATGATATGACCACCTTATTTGAATATGCTTGTAAAGCTGAACGTGAAGTGCAGGATCGACAATCTTCGTCAAGACCTAACATTTTTGTAGGGTCCAAGACGCCTTCAGCTCCACGGTCGACACCTCCTTCCACGTCGCGCGACCACTCCTCGACCACGTCCAAGTCGAGTGCTCCATCCACGGCCAAATCTGCCTCGTTCGTGCCGTCCTCCTCGTCGTCTGGACGAGCTCGTGATATTCAGTGTCACCGTTGCCGAGGATTTGGTCATGTGATACGTGATTGTCCAAATAAACGAACTATGTTGATTCGTGACGACGGTGGGTATTCTTCTGCTAGTGATTCTGAGGATATTCAGCAGACTATGCTTGCCACTAATCATGCAGATAATACGGAGCTTCATGTCGACTCTAGTGCCGCCGACAGGTATGCCACTCTTGTTGTGCAGCGTGTTCTTAGTACACAGGTCGTTCAGGATGAAAAGCATCAGCGCCACAACATTTTTCATATCAAAGGCGTTGTGCAAGAACGAGCGGTCCGTATAATCATCGATGGTGGCAGTTGCAACAATTTGGCTAGTACGACATTGGTGGAGCAGTTGTCATTGCCAACAAGGAAGCATCCACATCCTTATCACGTTCAATGGCTCAATGATGGCGGCAAAATAAAGGTAACGTGCTCGGTACGTGTTCCTTTCTCTCTTGGCGCCTATTCTGATTTTGTAGATTGTGATGTTGTTCCAATGGAAGCATGCTCTTTGTTGCTTGGCCGTCCTTGGCAATATGATGTTGATAGTGTTCATCATGGTCGCTCCAATTATTATTCCTTCATGTTTAAGGGTCAGAAAATTGTTATTCATCCTATGACACCTGAACAAGTTCTTAAAGATGATATTGCTCGAGCGACAAAAGCTGCAAAATTGGTTACATCGCCTCCTGTTGCACCTGTTCAACATGAGATCAAATTGAATAACCCTATCTTGCTTGCTACACGTGCTGATTTTGATGAATTACATGATGCTAATCTGCTTTGCTATGCGCTAGTTTGCTCTCGTATGCTTGTTTCACTAGATGAGGCGCCTATGTTGCATATTCCACCTGTTGTTGCTAACCTTTTGCAGGACTATAAAGATGTTTTTCCCGCTGAATTGCCGCCGGGTCTTCCTCCTATTCGTGGCATAGAACATCAGATTGATTTAATTCCAGTCGCACAGCTTCCTAATCGCGCCCCGTACCGCATAAATCCTGAGGAGACGAAAGAAATTCAGCGTCAAGTGCAGGCATTGCTTGATAAAGGTTACATTCGTGAGTATCTCAGCCCTTGTTCGGTTCCTGGTTTGCTTGTTCCTAAGAAAGATGGTTCTTGGCGTATGTGTGTAGATTGTCGTGCAATTAACAATATTACAATTCGTTATCGATATCCTATACCACGCCTTGATGATATGCTTGATGAACTTAGTGGTGCCACAATTTTCTCTAAGGTTGATTTACGTAGTGGTTACCATCAAATAAGAATGAAATTAGGAGATGAATGGAAAACGGCTTTTAAAACTAAATTTGGCTTGTATGAATGGTTGGTTATGCCGTTTGGATTGTCTAATGCTCCTAGCACTTTTATGCGCTTAATGAATGAAGTTCTTCGGTCTTTCATTGGAATATTTGTTGTTGTCTATTTTGATGATATCCTTATATACAGCAAATCCATGAATGAGCATTTAGATCATTTGCGTGCTGTTTTTGATGCTTTGCGTGCTGCTCACTTGTCTGGGAACATGGAAAAATGCACTTTTTGCACGCAACGTGTTTCGTTTCTTGGATATGTTGTTACTCCACAGGGCATTGAGGTCGATAGCAGCAAGGTGGACGCCATTCAGAGTTGGCCCCAACCGACGACGGTCACACAGATTCGCAGTTTTCTTGGTCTTGCAGGCTTCTATCGTCGTTTTGTGCGGGGTTTCAGTTCTATTGCTGCACCATTACATGAGCTGACCAAGAAGGGTGCGCCATTTGAGTGGGGCGCACCACAAGACGACGCATTCAACACTTTAAAGGAACGGTTAACTCATGCTCCTCTCTTACAATTGCCTAATTTTGATAAAGTGTTTGAATTGGAATGTGATGCTAGTGGAATTGGTTTGGGTGCTGTTTTGTTGCAAGATCATAAACCCATGGCTTATTTTAGTGAGAAGTTAAGTGGTGCTGCTCTTAAATATTCCACTTATGATAAAGAACTTTATGCTTTAGTAAGAACTTTGCAAACATGACAGCATTATTTATGGCCTCGCGAATTTATTATTCATTCTGATCATGAGGCTTTGAAACATATTAGAACCCAAACTAATCTGAATCGTCGTCATGCTAAATGGGTTGAATTTATTGAATCTTTTCCATACATCATTAAACATAAAAACGGGAAGGAGAATGTGATTGCCGATGCTTTGTCTCGTCGTTATATGATGCTGTCCCAATTAGACTTTAAAATCTTTAGTATGCAAGCTTTGAAAGATCAATATGTGAATGATGCTGATTTTCATGATATTATGATGCATTGTAAGGATGGGAAACCTTGGGGCAAATTTCATATGCAGGATGGGTTCCTGTTTCGTGCTAACAAGCTGTGTATTCCAGCTAGCTCGGTTCGTCTTTTGTTGTTACAGGAGGCGCATGGAGGTGGTCTTATCGGAGTTTTCAAGACACATGAGGTGTTGGCCGACCATTTCTTTTGGCCACGGATGCGCCGTGATGTTGAGCGCCTTGTTGCACGCTGTACCACATGTCAAAAAGCTAAATCTCGTTTGGCTAATCATGGTTTGTATATGCCCTTGCCTGTTCCCTCTTCTCCTTGGCTTGATATTTCGATGGATTTTGTTTTGGGATTGCCTCGCACTAAGAAGGGGAGGGACAGTATTTTTGTGGTTGTTGATCGTTTCTCTAAAATGGCTCACTTTATACCTTGTCATAAAACTGATGATGCCTCAAATGTTGCTGAATTGTTCTTCAGAGAGATTGTTAGATTGCATGGAATTCCTAAAACAATTGTCTCTGATCGTGATGCTAAGTTTCTTAGTCATTTTTGGCGTTCTCTTTGGAATAAATTAGGAACTAAGCTGCTGTTTAGTACTACTTGTCATCCTCAAACTGATGGGCAAACTGAGGTAGTAAATAGAACTTTGTCTGCTATGCTTAGAGCTGTTTTAGATAAAAATTTGAGACGCTGGGAAGATTGTTTACCTCATGTTGAATTTGCTTATAATCGTGCTACACATTCTGCCACTAAGTTGTGTCCTTTTGAGGTTGTTTATGGCTATGTTCCTAAGGCGCCTATTGATTTGTTTGCTATTGATGCTGAGGATGAACCACATCTTGATGCTCTTGCTCATATTGATCACATGAAACAATTGCATGAAGAAACACAACACAACATTACCATTGCTAATAAAAAGTATCAAGTTGCTGGTAGTAAAGGTAGAAAACATATTTCTTTTGAACCTGGTGATTTGGTTTGGTTGCACTTGCGTAAAGATAGATTTCCTACTTTGCGTCGTTCTAAACTGATGCCTCGTGCTGCTGGTCCTTTTAAAGTGCTAACCAAGATTAACGATAATGCTTATGTTCTTGACTTGCCCATGGAGTTTGGTGTTTCCACTAGTTTTAATGTTGCAGATTTGAAACCATACTTGGGTGAGGATGATGAGTTGCCGTCGAGGACGACTTCACTTCAAGAAGGGGAGGATGATGAGGACATCAATGACATACGAATAATGACGACAGAAGATGGCGCGCCAAACCAAGCTGTCACGCCTCCACCTCTCGTCGTCGCGCCTCCTCGAGTTACGGATCCATCTTCTAACGAGACGACGACGTACAAGGGCCCAATCACTAGAGCTCGAGCCCAGGAATTGAAGACGGTTTTGATGCTAAGGAACGACGGCCCAGGATGATGTCGCCCGAAGGCCCACGTGGCCCAAGTCGCACGACTCCCTCTCCACCGCGCGCCTCTCCACTTCAGCCGGCCCTAGATGCCTCGTCCTCCCCCTATATAGTCAAGGGCTGCGCCCCTTGTAATCTTTGAGTTTTGTTTTATGTTTAGCTTAGCTATACATCCGTCTCTCGACGTGAATTCAGAACTCCACCTTCGTGCAATACATCAGATTGCTCGCCTCTAATTCTTGCTCGTTCTTCGATTGCGCATAAGAATTGATCCTCGTGATCAGGTTGATCTTGTTTACCGCAAGGTTAATATCCTCCGGAAGTTGGTTCAGCGATTGCATTGGCGCTTCGTCTTGCTCGTCGTAGTCGGATCGTGAGGGTCAACATCCACCAAATCGAAGTTATCTCCACTCGCCGAAAGATCGGGCACTCTACACCTATCATCACTGGTGATACAGTGTCAATCGAGCAAGATGACATTGAATGGGCATCTTGTAAGGCCTCATCTCATCGATGTCACAGTTTGGCTCGATTGCTTGGACTCGCCTTGTCTATACTTCGTTGGGTCTAGCCTGTGACATGGTAGCCACCAAGTATAAAGACAATGGATGAGTCATTAGACGATGATATGATGTCTCATGATAGCTCCATTCCTTCGCCATACTCAATTCTTGTCACTGGTGATTCAGTGTCAATTGAGCAATATGACATTCAATGGTCATCTTGTAAGGCCTCATCTCATCGACGTCATAGTTTGGCCTTAATGCTTGGACTCGCCTTGTCTATACTTCGTTGGGTCTAGCTAGTGGCATGGTAACCACCACGTATAACGACAATGGATGAGTCATTAGACGAAGATATGATGTCTCATGATAGCTCCATTCCTTGTCCATACTCAGTTGTTCTCACTGGTGATACAGTGTCAATCGAGCAAGATGACATTGAATGGGCATCTTGTAAGGCCTCATCTCATCGACGTCACAGTTTGGCTCGATTGCTTGGACTCGCCTTGTCTATACTTCGTTGGGTCTAGCCTGTGACATGGTAGCCATCAAGTATAACGACAATGGATGAGTTATTAGATGACGATATGATGTCTCATGATAGCTCCATTCCTTGTCCATTCTCAGTTGTTCTCACTGGTGATTCAGTGTCAATCGAGCAAGATGACATTGAACGGGCATCTTGTAAGGCCTCATCTCATCGACGTCACTGTTTGGCTCGATTGCTTGGACTCGCCTTGTCTATACTTTGTTGGGTCTAGCCTGTGGCATGGTAGCCACCAAGTATAACGACAATGGATGAGTCATTAGACAAAGATATGATGTCTCACGATAGCTCCATTCCTTGTCCATTCTCAATTGTTCTCACTAGTGATACAGTGTGAATCGAGCAAGAGGACATTGAATGGTCATCTTGTAAGGCCTCATCTCATCGACGTCATAGTTTGGCCTTAATGCTTGGACTCGCCTTGTCTATACTTCGTTGGGTCTAGCCAGTGGCATGGTAGCCATCAAGTATAACGACAATGGATGAGTCATTAGACGAAGATATGATGTCTCATGATAGCTCCATTCCTTGTCCATACTCAGTTGTTCTCACTGGTGATACAGTGTCAATCGAGCAAGATGACATTGAATGGGCATCTTGTAAGGCCTCATCTCATCGACGTCACAGTTTGGCTCGATTGCTTGGACTCGCCTTGTCTATACTTTGTTGGGTCTAGCCTGTAGCATGGTAGCCACCAAGTATAACGACAATGGATGAGTCATTAGACGAAGATATGATGTCTCACGATAGCTCCATTCCTTGTCCATTGTCAATTGTTCTCACTAGTGATATACTGTGAATCGAGCAAGATGACATTGAATGGGCATCTTGTAAGGCCTCATCTCATCACCGTCACAAATTGGCCCGATTGCTTGGACTCGCCTTGTCTATACTTCGTTGGGTCTCGCCAGTGATATGGTAGCCACCAAGTATAACGACAATGGATGAGTCATTAGACGATATGATGTCTCATGATAGCTCCATTCCTTCGCCATACTCAGTTGTTCTCACTGGTGATACAGTGTCAATCGAGCAAGATTACATTGAATGGGCATCTTGTAAGGCCTCATCTCATCGACGTCACAGTTTGGCTCGATTGCTTGGACTCGCCTTGTCTATACTTCGTTGGGTCTAGCCTGTGACATGGTAGCCACCAAGTATAACGACAATGGATGAGTCATTAGACGATGATATGATGTCTCATGATAGCTCCATTCCTTCGCCATACTCTATTGTTCTCACTGGTGATTCAGTGTCAATCGAGCAAGATGACATTGAATGGTCATCTTGTAAGGCCTGATCTCATCGACGTCATAGTTTGGCCTTAATGCTTGGACTCGCCTTGTCTATACTTCGTTGGGTCTAGCCAGTGGCATGGTAGCCACCAAGTATAACGACAATGGATGAGTCATTAGACGAAGATATGATGTCTCATGATAGCTCCATTCCTTGTCCATACTCAGTTGTTCTCACTGGTGATACAGTGTCAATCGAGCAAGATGACATTGAATGGGCATCTTGTAAGGCCTCATCTCATCGACGTCACAGTTTGGCTCGATTGCTTGGACTCGCCTTGTCTATACTTTGTTGGGTCTAGCCTGTGGCATGGTAGCCACCAAGTATAACGACAATGGATGAGTCATTAGACGAAGATATGATGTCTCACGATAGCTCCATTCCTTGTCCATTGTCAATTGTTCTCACTAGTGATACAGTGTGAATCGAGCAAGATGATATTGAATGGGCATCTTGTAAGGCCTCATCTCATCAACGTCACAAATTGGCCCGATTGCTTGGACTCGCCTTGTCTATACTTCGTTGGGTCTCGCCTGTGACATGGTAGCCACCAAGTATAACGACAATGGATGAGTCATTAGACGACGATATTATGTCTCATGATAGCTCCATTCCTTCGCCATACTCAATTGTTCTCACTGGTGATTCAGTGTCACTCGAGCAAGATGACATTGAATGGTCATCTTGTAAGGCCACATCTCATCGACGTCATAGTTTGGCCTTAATGCTTGGACTCGCCTTGTCTATACTTCGTTGGGTCTAGCCAGTGGCATGGTAGCCACCAAGTATAACGACAATAATGGATGAGTCATTAGACGAAGATATGATGTCTCATGATAGCTCCATTCCTTGTCCATACTCAGTTGTTCTCACTGGTGATACAGTGTCAATCGAGCAAGATGACATTGAATGGGCATCTTGTAAGGCCTCATCTCATCGACGTCACAGTTTGGCTTGATTGCTTGGACTCGCCTTGTCTATACTTTGTTGGGTCTAGCCTGTGACATGGTAGCCACCAAGTATAACGATAATGGATGAGTCATTAGACGAAGATATGATGTCTCACGATAGCTCCATTCCTTGTCCATTGTCAATTGTTCTCACTAGTGATATAGTGTGACTCGAGCAAGATGACATTGAATGGGCATCTTGTAAGGCCTCATCTCATCAACGTCACAAATTGGCCCGATTGCTTGGACTCGCCTTGTCTATACTTCGTTGGGTCTCGCCAGTGACATGGTAGCCACCAAGTATAACGACAATAGATGAGTCATTAGACGACGATATGATGTCTCATGACAGCTCCATTCCTTCGCCATACTCAATTCTTCTCACTAGTGATTCAGTGTCAATCGAGCAAGATGACATTGAATGGTCATCTTGTAAGGCCTCATCTCATCAACGTCATAGTTTGGCCTTAATGCTTGGACTCGCCTTGTCTATACTTCATTGGGTCTAGCCAGTGGCATGGTAGCCACCAAGTATAACGACAATGGATGAGTCATTAGACGAAGATATGATGTCTCATGATAGCTCTATTCCTTGTCCATACTCAGTTGTTCTCACTGGTGATACAGTGTCAATCGAGCAAGATGACATTGAATGGGCATCTTGTAAGGCCTCATCTCATCGATGTCACAGTTTGGCTCGATTGCTTGGACTCGCCTTGTCTATACTTCGTTGGGTCCAGCCTGTGACATGGTAGCCACCAAGTATAACGACAATGGATGAGTCATTAGACGATGATATGATGTCTCATGATAGCTCCATTCCTTCGCCATACTCAATTCTTCTCACTAGTGATTCAGTGTCAATTGAGCAATATGACATTGAATGGTCATCTTGTAAGGCCTCATCTCATCGACGTCATAGTTTGGCCTTAATGCTTGGACTCGCCTTGTCTATACTTCGTTGGGTCTAGCCAGTGGCATGGTAGCCACCACGTATAACGACAATGGATGAGTCATTAGACGAAGATATGATGTCTCATGATAGCTCCATTCCTTGTCCATACTCAGTTGTTCTCACTGGTGATACAGTGTCAATCGAGCAAGATGACATTGAATGGGCATCTTGTAAGGCCTCATCTCATCGACGTCACAGTTTGGCTCGATTGCTTGGACTCGCCTTGTCTATACTTTGTTGGGTCTAGCCTGTGGCATGGTAGCCACCAAGTATAACGACAATGGATGAGTCATTAGACGAAGATATGATGTCTCACGATAGCTCCATTCCTTGTGATGAGGACATCAACGACATACGAATAATGACGACAGAAGATGGCGCGCCAAACCAAGCTGTCACGCTTCCACCTCTCGTCGTCGCGCCTCCTCGAGTTACGGATCCATCTTCTAACGAGACGACGACGTACAAGGGCCCAATCACTAGAGCTCGAGCCCAGGAATTGAAGACGGTTTTGATGCTAAGGAACGACGGCCCAGGATGATGTCGCCCGAAGGCCCACGTGGCCCAAGTCGCACGACTCCCTCTCCACCGCGCGCCTCTCCACTTCAGCCGGCCCTAGATGCCTCGTCCTCCCCCTATATAGTCAAGGGCTGCGCCCCTTGTAATCTTTGAGTTTTGTTTTAAGTTTAGCTTAGCTATACATCCGTCTCTCGACGTGAATTCAGAACTCCACCTTCGTGCAATACATCAGATTGCTCGCCTCTAATTCTTGCTCGTTCTTCGATTGCGCGTAAGAATTGATCCTCGTGATCAGGTTGATCTTGTTTACCGCAAGGTTAATATCCTCCGGAAGTTGGTTCAGCGATTGCATTGGCGCTTCGGCTTGCTCGTCGTAGTCGGATCGTGAGGGTCAACATCCAACAAATCGAAGTTATCTCCACTCGCCGAAAGATCGGGCACTCTACACCTATCACCTTGTCCATTGTCAATTGTTCTCACTAGTGATACAGTGTGAATCGAGCAAGATGATATTGAATGGGCATCTTGTAAGGCCTCATCTCATCAACGTCACAAATTGGCCCGATTGCTTGGACTCGCCTTGTCTATACTTCGTTGAATCTCGCCTGTGACATGGTAGCCACCAAGTATAACGACAATGGATGAGTCATTAGACGACGATATGATGTCTCATGATAGCTCCATTCCTTCGCCATACTCAATTGTTCTCACTGGTGATTCAGTGGCAATCGAGCAAGATGACATTGAATGGTCATCTTGTAAGGCCTCATCTCATCGACGTCATAGTTTGGCCTTAATGCTTCGACTCGCCTTGTCTATACTTCGTTGGGTCTAGCCAGTGGCATGGTAGCCACCAAGTATAACGACAATAATGGATGAGTCATTAGACGAAGATATGATGTCTCATGATAGCTCCATTCCTTGTCCATACTCAGTTGTTCTCACTGGTGATACAGTGTCAATCGAGCAAGATGACATTGAATGGGCATCTTGTAAGGCCTCATCTCATCGACGTCACAGTTTGGCTTGATTGCTTGGACTCGCCTTGTCTATACTTTGTTGGGTCTAGCCTGTGACATGGTAGCCACCAAGTATAACGACAATGGATGAGTCATTAGACGAAGATATGATGTCTCACGATAGCTCCATTCCTTGTCCATTGTCAATTGTTCTCACTAGTGATATAGTGTGAATCGAGCAAGATGACATTGAATGGGCATCTTGTAAGGCCTCATCTCATCAACGTCACAAATTGGCCCGATTGCTTGGACTCGCCTTGTCTATACTTCGTTGGGTCTCGCCAGTGACATGGTAGCCACCAAGTATAACGACAATGGATGAGTCATTAGACGAAGATATGATGTCTCATGATAGCTCCATTCCTTGTCCATACTTAGTTGTTCTCACTGGTGATACAGTGTCAATCGAGCAAGATGACATTGAATGGGCATCTTGTAAGGCCTCATCTCATCAACGTCACAAATTGGCCCGATTGCTTGGACTCGTCTTGTCTATACTTCGTTGGGTCTCGCCAGTGACATGGTAGCCACCAAGTATAACGACAATAGATGAGTCATTAGACGACGATATGATGTCTCATGACAGCTCCATTCCTTCGCCATACTCAATTGTTCTCACTGGTGATTCAGTGTCAATCGAGCAAGATGACATTGAATGGTCATCTTGTAAGGCCTCATCTCATCAACGTCATAGTTTGGCCTTAATGCTTGGACTCGCCTTGTCTATACTTTGTTGGGTCTAGCCAGTGGCATGGTAGCCACCAAGTAAAACGACAATGGATGAGTCATTAGACGAAGATATGATGTCTCATGATAGCTCCATTCCTTGTCCATACTCAGTTGTTCTCACTGGTGATACAGTGTCAATCGAGCAAGATGACATTGAATGGGCATCTTGTAAGGCCTCATCTCATCGATGTCACAGTTTGGCTCGATTGCTTGGACTCGCCTTGTCTATACTTCGTTGGGTCGAGCCTGTGACATGGTAGCCACCAAGTATAACGACAATGGATGAGTCATTAGACGATGATATGATGTCTCATGATAGCTCCATTCCTTCGCCATACTCAATTCTTCTCACTAGTGATTCAGTGTCAATTGAGCAATATGACATTGAATGGTCATCTTGTAAGGCCTCATCTCATCGACGTCATAGTTTGGCCTTAATGGTTGGACTCGCCTTGTCTATACTTCGTTGGGTCTAGCCAGTGGCATGGTAGCCACCAAGTATAACGACAATAATGGATGAGTCATTAGACGAAGATATGATGTCTCATGATAGCTCCATTCCTTGTCCATTCTCAGTTGTTCTCACTGGTGATACAGTGTCAATCGAGCAAGATGACATTGAATGGGCATCTTGTAAGGCCTCATCTCATCGACGTCACAGTTTGGCTTGATTGCTTGGACTCGCCTTGTCTATACTTTGTTGGGTCTAGCCTGTGACATGGTAGCCACCAAGTATAACGACAATGGATGAGTCATTAGACGAAGATATGATGTCTCACGATAGCTCCATTCCTTGTCCATTGTCAATTGTTCTCACTAGTGATATAGTGTGACTCGAGCAAGATGACATTGAATGGGCATCTTGTAAGGCCTCATCTCATCAACGTCACAAATTGGCCCGATTGCTTGGACTCGCCTTGTCTATACTTCGTTGGGTCTCGCCAGTGACATGGTAGCCACCAAGTATAACGACAATAGATGAGTAATTAGAAGACGATATGATGTCTCATGACAGCTCCATTCCTTCGCCATACTCTATTGTTCTCACTGGTGATTCAGTGTCAATCGAGCAAGATGACATTGAATGGTCATCTTGTAAGGCCTCATCTCATCAACGTCATAGTTTGGCCTTAATGCTTGGACTCGCCTTGTCTATACTTCGTTGGGTCTAGCCAGTGGCATGGTAGCCACCAAGTATAACGACAATGGATGAGTCATTAGACGAAGATATGATGTCTCATGATAGCTCCATTCCTTGTCCATACTCAGTTGTTCTCACTGGTGATACAGTGTCAATCGAGCAAGATGACATTGAATGGGCATCATGTAAGGCCTCATCTCATCGATGTCACAGTTTGGCTCGATTGCTTGGACTCGCCTTGTCTATACTTCGTTGGGTCCAGCCTGTGACATGGTAGCCACCAAGTATAACGACAATGGATGAGTCATTAGACGATGATATGATGTCTCATGATAGCTCCATTCCTTCGCCATACTCAATTCTTCTCACTAGTGATTCAGTGTCAATTGAGCAATATGACATTGAATGGTCATCTTTTAAGGCCTCATCTCATCGACGTCATAGTTTGGCCTTAATGGTTGGACTCGCCTTGTCTATACTTCGTTGGGTCTAGCCAGAGGCATGGTAGCCACCAAGTATAACGACAATAATGGATGAGTCATTAGACGAAGATATGATGTCTCATGATAGCTCCATTCCTTGTCCATACTCAGTTGTTCTCACTGGTGATACAGTGTCAATCGAGCAAGATGACATTGAATGGGCATCTTGTAAGGCCTCATCTCATCGATGTCACAGTTTGGCTCGATTGCTTGGACTCGCCTTGTCTATACTTCGTTGGGTCCAGCCTGTGACATGGTAGCCACCAAGTATAACGACAATGGATGAGTCATTAGACGATGATATGATGTCTCATGATAGCTCCATTCCTTCGCCATACTCAATTCTTCTCACTAGTGATTCAGTGTCAATTGAGCAATATGACATTGAATGGTCATCTTGTAAGGCCTCATCTCATCGACGTCATAGTTTGGCCTTAATGCTTGGACTCGCCTTGTCTATACTTCGTTGGGTCTAGCCAGTGGCATGGTAGCCACCAAGTATAACGACAATAATGGATGAGTCATTAGACGAAGATATGATGTCTCATGATAGCTCCATTCCTTGTCCATACTCAGTTGTTCTCACTGGTGATACAGTGTCAATCGAGCAAGATGACATTGAATGGGCATCTTGTAAGGCCTCATCTCATCGACGTCACAGTTTGGCTTGATTGCTTGGACTCGCCTTGTCTATACTTTGTTGGGTCTAGCCTGTGACATGGTAGCCACCAAGTATAACGACAATGGATGAGTCATTAGACGAAGATATGATGTCTCACGATAGCTCCATTCCTTGTCCATTGTCAATTGTTCTCACTAGTGATATAGTGTGACTCGAGCAAGATGACATTGAATGGGCATCTTGTAAGGCCTCATCTCATCAACGTCACAAATTGGCCCGATTGCTTGGACTCGCCTTGTCTATACTTCGTTGGGTCTCGCCAGTGACATGGTAGCCACCAAGTATAACGACAATAGATGAGTCATTAGACGACGATATGATGTCTCATGACAGCTCCATTCCTTCGCCATACTCAATTGTTCTCACTGGTGATTCAGTGTCAATCGAGCAAGATGACATTGAATGGTCATCTTGTAAGGCCTCATCTCATCAACGTCATAGTTTGGCCTTAATGCTTGGACTCGCCTTGTCTATACTTCGTTGGGTCTAGCCAGTGGCATGGTAGCCACCAAGTATAACGACAATGGATGAGTCATTAGACGAAGATATGATGTCTCATGATAGCTCCATTCCTTGTCCATACTCAGTTGTTCTCACTGGTGATACAGTGTCAATCGAGCAAGATGACATTGAATGGGCATCTTGTAAGGCCTCATCTCATCGATGTCACAGTTTGGCTCGATTGCTTGGACTCGCCTTGTCTATACTTCGTTGGGTCCAGCCTGTGACATGGTAGCCACCAAGTATAACGACAATGGATGAGTCATTAGACGATGATATGATGTCTCATGATAGCTCCATTCCTTCGCCATACTCAATTCTTCTCACTAGTGATTCAGTGTCAATTGAGCAATATGACATTGAATGGTCATCTTTTAAGGCCTCATCTCATCGACGTCATAGTTTGGCCCTAATGGTTGGACTCGCCTTGTCTATACTTCGTTGGGTCTAGCCAGAGGCATGGTAGCCACCAAGTATAACGACAATAATGGATGAGTCATTAGACGAAGATATGATGTCTCATGATAGCTCCATTCCTTGTCCATACTCAGTTGTTCTCACTGGTGATACAGTGTCAATCGAGCAAGATGACATTGAATGGGCATCTTGTAAGGCCTCATCTCATCGATGTCACAGTTTGGCTCGATTGCTTGGACTCGCCTTGTCTATACTTCGTTGGGTCCAGCCTGTGACATGGTAGCCACCAAGTATAACGACAATAGATGAGTCATTAGACGACGATATGATGTCTCATGACAGCTCCATTCCTTCGCCATACTCAATTGTTCTCACTGGTGATTCAGTGTCAATCGAGCAAGATGACATTGAATGGTCATCTTGTAAGGCCTCATCTCATCAACGTCATAGTTTGGCCTTAATGCTTGGACTCGTCTTGTCTATACTTCGTTGGGTCTAGCCAGTGGCATGGTAGCCACCAAGTATAACGACAATGGATGAGTCATTAGACGATGATATGATGTCTCATGATAGCTCCATTCCTTGTCCATACTCAGTTGTTCTCACTGGTGATACAGTGTCAATCGAGCAAGATGACATTGAATGGGCATCATGTAAGGCCTCATCTCATCGATGTCACAGTTTGGCTCGATTGCTTGGACTCGCCTTGTCTATACTTCGTTGGGTCCAGCCTGTGACATGGTAGCCACCAAGTATAACGACAATGGATGAGTCATTAGACGATGATATGATGTCTCATGATAGCTCCATTCCTTCGCCATACTCAATTCTTCTCACTAGTGATTCAGTGTCAATTGAGCAATATGACATTGAATGGTCATCTTTTAAGGCCTCATCTCATCGACGTCATAGTTTGGCCTTAATGGTTGGACTCGCCTTGTCTATACTTCGTTTGGTCTAGCCAGAGGCATGGTAGCCACCAAGTATAACGACAATAATGGATGAGTCATTAGACGAAGATATGATGTCTCATGATAGCTCCATTCCTTGTCCATACTCAGTTGTTCTCACTGGTGATACAGTGTCAATCGAGCAAGATGACATTGAATGGGCATCTTGTAAGGCCTCATCTCATCGATGTCACAGTTTGGCTCGATTGCTTGGACTCGCCTTGTCTATACTTCGTTGGGTCCAGCCTGTGACATGGTAGCCACCAAGTATAACGACAATGGATGAGTCATTAGACGATGATATGATGTCTCATGATAGCTCCATTCCTTCGCCATACTCAATTCTTCTCACTAGTGATTCAGTGTCAATTGAGCAATATGACATTGAATGGTCATCTTGTAAGGCCTCATCTCATCGACGTCATAGTTTGGTCTTAATGCTTGGACTCGCCTTGTCTATACTTCGTTGGGTCTAGCCAGTGGCATGGTAGCCACCAAGTATAACGACAATAATGGATGAGTCATTAGACGAAGATATGATGTCTCATGATAGCTCCATTCCTTGTCCATACTCAGTTGTTCTCACTGGTGATACAGTGTCAATCGAGCAAGATGACATTGAATGGGCATCTTGTAAGGCCACATCTCATCGACGTCACAGTTTGGCTTGATTGCTTGGACTCGCCTTGTCTATACTTTGTTGGGTCTAGCCTGTGACATGGTAGCCACCAAGTATAACGACAATGGATGAGTCATTAGACGAAGATATGATGTCTCACGATAGCTCCATTCCTTGTCCATTGTCAATTGTTCTCACTAGTGATATAGTGTGACTCGAGCAAGATGACATTGAATGGGCATCTTGTAAGGCCTCATCTCATCAACGTCACAAATTGGCCCGATTGCTTGGACTCGCCTTGTCTATACTTCGTTGGGTCTCGCCAGTGACATGGTAGCCACCAAGTATAACGACAATAGATGAGTCATTAGACGACGATATGATGTCTCATGACAGCTCCATTCCTTCGCCATACTCAATTGTTCTCACTGGTGATTCAGTGTCAATCGAGCAAGATGACATTGAATGGTCATCTTGTAAGGCCTCATCTCATCAACGTCATAGTTTGGCCTTAATGCTTGGACTCGCCTTGTCTATACTTCGTTGGGTCTAGCCAGTGGCATGGTAGCCACCAAGTATAACGACAATGGATGAGTCATTAGACGAAGATATGATGTCTCATGATAGCTCCATTCCTTGTCCATACTCAGTTGTTCTCACTGGTGATACAGTGTCAATCGAGCAAGATGACATTGAATGGGCATCTTGTAAGGCCTCATCTCATCGATGTCACAGTTTGGCTCGATTGCTTGGACTCGCCTTGTCTATACTTCGTTGGGTCCAGCCTGTGACATGGTAGCCACCAAGTATAACGACAATGGATGAGTCATTAGACGATGATATGATGTCTCATGATAGCTCCATTCCTTCGCCATACTCAATTCTTCTCACTAGTGATTCAGTGTCAATTGAGCAATATGACATTGAATGGTCATCTTGTAAGGCCTCATCTCATCGACGTCATAGTTTGGCCTTAATGGTTGGACTCGCCTTGTCTATACTTCGTTGGGTCTAGCCAGTGGCATGGTAGCCACCACGGATAACGACAATGGATGAGTCATTAGACGAAGATATGATGTCTCATGATAGCTCCATTCCTTGTCCATACTCAGTTGTTCTCACTGGTGATACAGTGTCAATCGAGCAAGATGACATTGAACGGGCATCTTGTAAGGCCTCATCTCATCGACGTCACTGTTTGGCTCGATTGCTTGGACTCGCCTTGTCTATACTTTGTTGGGTCTAGCCTGTGGCATGGTAGCCACCAAGTATAACGACAATGGATGAGTCATTAGACAAAGATATGATGTCTCATGATAGCTCCATTCCTTGTCCATACTCAGTTGTTCTCACTGGTGATACAGTGTCAATCGAGCAAGATGACATTGAATGGGCATCTTGTAAGGCGTCATCTCATCGACGTCACAGTTTGGCTCGATTCCTTGGACTCGCCTTGTCTATACTTTGTTGGGTCTAGCCTGTGACATGGTTGCCACCAAGTATAACGACAATGGATGAGTCATTAGACGAAGATATGATGTCTCACGATAGCTCCATTCCTTGTGCATTGTCAATTGTTCTCACTAGTGATATAGTGTGAATCGAGCAAGATGACATTGAATGGGCATCTTGTAAGGCCTCATCTCATCAACGTCACAAATTGGCCCGATTGCTTGGACTCGCCTTGTCTATACTTCGTTGGGTCTAGCCAGTGGCATGGTAGCCACCACGTATAACGACAATGGATGAGTCATTAGACGAAGATATGATGTCTCATGATAGCTCCATTCCTTGTCCATACTCAGTTGTTCTCACTGGTGATACAGTGTCAATCGAGCAAGATGACATTGAATGGGCATCTTGTAAGGCCTCATCTCATCGACGTCACAGTTTGGCTCGATTGCTTGGACTCGCCTTGTCTATACTTTGTTGGGTCTAGCCTGTGGCATGGTAGCCACCAAGTATAACGACAATGGATGAGTCATTAGACGAAGATATGATGTCTCACGATAGCTCCATTCCTTGTCCATTGTCAATTGTTCTCACTAGTGATACAGTGTGAATCGAGCAAGATGATATTGAATGGGCATCTTGTAAGGCCTCATCTCATCAACGTCACAAATTGGCCCGATTGCTTGGACTCGCCTTGTCTATACTTCGTTGGGTCTCGCCAGTGACATGGTAGCCACCAAGTATAACGACAATAGATGAGTCATTAGACGACGATATGATGTCTCATGACAGCTCCATTCCTTCGCCATACTCAATTGTTCTCACTAGTGATTCAGTGTCAATCGAGCAAGATGACATTGAATGGTCATCTTGTAAGGCCTCATCTCATCAACGTCATAGTTTGGCCTTAATGCTTGGACTCGCCTTGTCTATACTTCGTTGGGTCTAGCCAGTGGCATGGTAGCCACCAAGTATAACGACAATGGATGAGTCATTAGACGAAGATATGATGTCTCATGATAGCTCCATTCCTTGTCCATACTCAGTTGTTCTCACTGGTGATACAGTGTCAATCGAGCAAGATGACATTGAATGGGCATCTTGTAAGGCCTCATCTCATCGATGTCACAGTTTGGCTCGATTGCTTGGACTCGCCTTGTCTATACTTCGTTGGGTCCAGCCTGTGACATGGTAGCCACCAAGTATAACGACAATGGATGAGTCATTAGACGATGATATGATGTCTCATGATAGCTCCATTCCTTCGCCATACTCAATTCTTCTCACTAGTGATTCAGTGTCAATTGAGCAATATGACATTGAATGGTCATCTTGTAAGGCCTCATCTCATCGACGTCATAGTTTGGCCTTAATGGTTGGACTCGCCTTGTCTATACTTCGTTGGGTCTAGCCAGTGGCATGGTAGCCACCACGGATAACGACAATGGATGAGTCATTAGACGAAGATATGATGTCTCATGATAGCTCCATTCCTTGTCCATACTCAGTTGTTCTCACTGGTGATACAGTGTCAATCGAGCAAGATGACATTGAATGGGCATCTTGTAAGGCGTCATCTCATCGACGTCACAGTTTGGCTCGATTCCTTGGACTCGCCTTGTCTATACTTTGTTGGGTCTAGCCTGTGACATGGTTGCCACCAAGTATAACGACAATGGATGAGTCATTAGACGAAGATATGATGTCTCACGATAGCTCCATTCCTTGTGCATTGTCAATTGTTCTCACTAGTGATATAGTGTGAATCGAGCAAGATGACATTGAATGGGCATCTTGTAAGGCCTCATCTCATCAACGTCACAAATTGGCCCGATTGCTTGGACTCGCCTTGTCTATACTTCGTTGGGTCTAGCCAGTGGCATGGTAGCCACCACGTATAACGACAATGGATGAGTCATTAGACGAAGATATGATGTCTCATGATAGCTCCATTCCTTGTCCATACTCAGTTGTTCTCACTGGTGATACAGTGTCAATCGAGCAAGATGACATTGAATGGGCATCTTGTAAGGCCTCATCTCATCGACGTCACAGTTTGGCTCGATTGCTTGGACTCGCCTTGTCTATACTTTGTTGGGTCTAGCCTGTGGCATGGTAGCCACCAAGTATAACGACAATGAATGAGTCATTAGACGAAGATATGATGTCTCACGATAGCTCCATTCCTTGTCCATTGTCAATTGTTCTCACTAGTGATACAGTGTGAATCGAGCAAGATGATATTGAATGGGCATCTTGTAAGTCCTCATCTCATCAACGTCACAAATTGGCCCGATTGCTTGGACTCGCCTTGTCTATACTTCGTTGGGTCTCGCCAGTGACATGGTAGCCACCAAGTATAACGACAATAGATGAGTCATTAGACGACGATATGATGTCTCATGACAGCTCCATTCCTTCGCCATACTCAATTGTTCTCACTGGTGATTCAGTGTCAATCGAGCAAGATGACATTGAATGGTCATCTTGTAAGGCCTCATCTCATCAACGTCATAGTTTGGCCTTAATGCTTGGACTCGCCTTGTCTATACTTCGTTGGGTCTAGCCAGTGGCATGGTAGCCACCAAGTATAACGACAATGGATGAGTCATTAGACGAAGATATGATGTCTCATGATAGCTCCATTCCTTGTCCATACTCAGTTGTTCTCACTGGTGATACAGTGTCAATCGAGCAAGATGACATTGAATGGGCATCTTGTAAGGCCTCATCTCATCGATGTCACAGTTTGGCTCGATTGCTTGGACTCGCCTTGTCTATACTTCGTTGGGTCCAGCCTGTGACATGGTAGCCACCAAGTATAACGACAATGGATGAGTCATTAGACGATGATATGATGTCTCATGATAGCTCCATTCCTTCGCCATACTCAATTCTTCTCACTAGTGATTCAGTGTCAATTGAGCAATATGACATTGAATGGTCATCTTGTAAGGCCTCATCTCATCGACGTCATAGTTTGGCCTTAATGGTTGGACTCGCCTTGTCTATACTTCGTTGGGTCTAGCCAGTGGCATGGTAGCCACCACGGATAACGACAATGGATGAGTCATTAGACGAAGATATGATGTCTCATGATAGCTCCATTCCTTGTCCATACTCAGTTGTTCTCACTGGTGATACAGTGTCAATCGAGCAAGATGACATTGAATGGGCATCTTGTAAGGCGTCATCTCATCGACGTCACAGTTTGGCTCGATTCCTTGGACTCGCCTTGTCTATACTTTGTTGGGTCTAGCCTGTGACATGGTTGCCACCAAGTATAACGACAATGGATGAGTCATTAGACGAAGATATGATGTCTCACGATAGCTCCATCCCTTGTGCATTGTCAATTGTTCTCACTAGTGATATAGTGTGAATCGAGCAAGATGACATTGAATGGGCATCTTGTAAGGCCTCATCTCATCAACGTCACAAATTGGCCCGATTGCTTGGACTCGCCTTGTCTATACTTCGTTGGGTCTAGCCAGTGGCATGGTAGCCACCACGTATAACGACAATGGATGAGTCATTAGACGAAGATATGATGTCTCATGATAGCTCCATTCCTTGTCCATACTCAGTTGTTCTCACTGGTGATACAGTGTCAATCGAGCAAGATGACATTGAATGGGCATCTTGTAAGGCCTCATCTCATCGACGTCACAGTTTGGCTCGATTGCTTGGACTCGCCTTGTCTATACTTTGTTGGGTCTAGCCTGTGGCATGGTAGCCACCAAGTATAACGACAATGGATGAGTCATTAGACGAAGATATGATGTCTCACGATAGCTCCATTCCTTGTCCATTGTCAATTGTTCTCACTAGTGATACAGTGTGAATCGAGCAAGATGATATTGAATGGGCATCTTGTAAGGCCTCATCTCATCAACGTCACAAATTGGCCCGATTGCTTGGACTCGCCTTGTCTATACTTCGTTGGGTCTCGCCTGTGACATGGTAGCCACCAAGTATAACGACAATGGATGAGTCATTAGACGACGATATGATGTCTCATGATAGCTCCATTCCTTCGCCATACTCAATTGTTCTCACTGGTGATTCAGTGTCAATCGAGCAAGCTGACATTGAATGGTCATCTTGTAAGGCCTCATCTCATCGACGTCATAGTTTGGCCTTAATGGTTGGACTCGCCTTGTCTATACTTCGTTGGGTCTTGCCAGAGGCATGGTAGCCACCAAGTATAACGACAATAATGGATGAGTCATTAGACGAAGATATGATGTCTCATGATAGCTCCATTCCTTGTCCATACTCAGTTGTTCTCACTGGTGATACAGTGTCAATCGAGCAAGATGACATTGAATGGGCATCTTGTAAGGCCTCATCTCATCGATGTCACAGTTTGGCTCGATTGCTTGGACTCGCCTTGTCTATACTTCGTTGGGTCCAGCCTGTGACATGGTAGCCACCAAGTATAACGACAATGGATGAGTCATTAGACGATGATATGATGTCTCATGATAGCTCCATTCCTTCGCCATACTCAATTCTTCTCACTAGTGATTCAGTGGCAATTGAGCAATATGACATTGAATGGTCATCTTGTAAGGCCTCATCTCATCGACGTCATAGTTTGGCCTTAATGGTTGGACTCGCCTTGTCTATACTTCGTTGGGTCTAGCCAGTGGCATGGTAGCCACCACGTATAACGACAATGGATGAGTCATTAGACGAAGATATGATGTCTCATGATAGCTCCATTCCTTGTCCATACTCAGTTGTTCTCACTGGTGATACAGTGTCAATCGAGCAAGATGACATTGAATGGGCATCTTGTAAGGCGTCATCTCATCGACGTCACAGTTTGGCTCGATTCCTTGGACTCGCCTTGTCTATACTTTGTTGGGTCTAGCCTGTGACATGGTTGCCACCAAGTATAACGACAATGGATGAGTCATTAGACGAAGATATGATGTCTCACGATAGCTCCATTCCTTGTGCATTGTCAATTGTTCTCACTAGTGATATAGTGTGAATCGAGCAAGATGACATTGAATGGGCATCTTGTAAGGCCTCATCTCATCAACGTCACAAATTGGCCCGATTGCTTGGACTCGCCTGGCTCCTTACAAGCTGACATTCAATGTCATATTGCTAAATTGACACTGAATAACTAGTGAGAAGAATTGGTATTTGGCGGGGAAAGAAATTTAAAATATAAGGGAACAATTTGGTGTGTGTTTTCTGATATGGGAGCTATCATGAGACATCATTACGTCTAATGGATCATCCATTGTCGTTATACTGGTGGCTACCATGCACAGGCTGAGACCCAACGAAGTATGACAAGGCGAGTCCAAGCAATCGGCCAAACTGTGACATCGATGAGATGAGGCCTTACAGATGACCATTCAATGTCATCTGCTCGATTGACTACTGAATCACAGTGAGAACAATTGAGTATGGCGAAGGAATGGAGCTATCATGAGACATCATATCTCGTCTAATGACTCATCCATGTCGTTATACTTGGTGGCTACCATGTCACAGGCTAGACCCAACGAAGTATAGACAAGGCGAGTCCAAGCAATCGGGCCAATACTTGTGAACGTATGATGAGAGAGGCCTTACAAGATGCCCACTTCAATATCATCTTGCTCATTACACTGTATCAAGTGAGAACAATTGAAATGGACAAGGAATGGAGCTATCATGAGACATCATATCTTCGTCTAATGACTCATCCATTGTCGTTATACTGGTGGCTACCATGCCACGGCTAGACCCAACGAAGTATAGACAAGCGAGTCCAGCATGGCCAAACTTGACGTCGATGAGATGAGGCCTTACAAGATGCCATTCAATGTCATCATTGCTCGATTGACACTGTATCACCAGTGAGAACAACTGAGTATGGCAAGGAATGGAGCTATCATGAGACATCATATTCTTCGTCTAATGACTCATCCATTGTCGTTATACTGGTGGCTACCATGCACTGCTAGACCCAACGAAGTATAGACAAGGCGAGTCCAAGCAATCGGCCAATTGTGACGTCGATGAGATGAGGCCTTAACAGATGCCCATTCAATGTCATCTGCTCGATTGACACTATATCACTAGTGAGAACAATGAAATGCGACAAGGAATGGAGTATAGGACATCATATCTTCGTCTAATGACTCATCCATTGTCGTTATACTTGGTGGAACCATGCACAGGCTAGACCCAACAAGTATAGACAAGGCGAGTCCAAGAATCGGCCAAACTGTGACGTCGATGAGATGGGCTTACAAGATGCCATTCAAGTCATCTTGCTCGTTGACACTGTATCACCAGTGAGAACAACTGAGTATGGACAAGGAATGGAGCTATCATGAGACATCATATCTTCGTCTAATGATCATCCATTGTCGTTATACTGGTGGCTACCATGTCACTGGCTAGACCCAACGAAGTATAGACAAGGCGAGTCCAACCATTAAGGCCACATGACGTCGATGAGATAGGCCTTACAAGATGGTCATTCATGTCATCTTGCTCGATTGACACTGATCACCAGTGAGAACAATGAGTATGGAAGGAATGGAGCTATCATGAGACATCATATCTCGTCTAATGACTCATCCATTGTCGTTATACTTGTGGTACCATGTCACAGCTGAGACCCAACGAAGTATAGACAAGGCGAGTCCAAGCATAGGCCAAACTTGACTCGATGAGATGAGGCCTTACAGAGAGCCAATCAATGTCATTCTTGCTCGATTGACACTGTATCACCAGTGAGAACAACTGAGTATGGACAAGGAATGGAGCTATCATGAGACATCATATCTTCGTCTAATGACTCAATCCATTGTCGTTATACTTGGTGGCTACCCATGCCCATGCTAGACCCAACGAAGTATAGACAAGGCGAGTCCAAGCATTAAGGCCAAACTATGAGTCGATGAGATGAGGCCTACAAGATGCCATTCAATGTCATCTGCTCGATTGACACTGAATCACCAGTGAGAACATTGAGATTGGCAAGGAATGGAGCTTCATGAGACATATATCTCGTCTAATGACTCATCTATTGTCGTTATACTTGGTGGCTACCATGTCACTGGCAGACCCAACGAAGTATAGAAGCATAAGGGAGTCCAAGCAAGGCCATTTGACGTGATGAGATGAGGCCTTACAAGATGACCATTCAATGTCATCTTGCTCGAGTTGACACTATAATCACAGTGAGAACAATTGAATGGCAAGGAATGGAGCTATCTGAGACATCATATCTCGTCTATGACTCATCCATTGTCGTTATACTTGGTGGCTACCATGTCACAGGCTAGACCCAACGAAGTATAGACAAGGCGAGTCCAAGCAATCAGCCAAACTGTGACGTCGATGAGATGAGGCCTTACAAGATGCCCATTCAATGTCATCTTGCTCGATTGACACTGAATCACCAGTGAGAACAACTGAGTATGCGACAAGGAATGGAGCTCTCATGAGACATCATATCATCGCTTAATGACTCTTCCATATTGTCGTTATACTTGGTGGTCTACCATGTCCACAGGCTAGCCCAACGAAGTATAGCCAAGGCGAGTCCACAGCATTAAGGCCAAACTATGACGTCGATGAGCTGCAGGCCTTCCAAGATGACCATTCAATGTCATCTTGCTCGATTGACACTGAATCCCACCTAGTGAGAACAATGATTATGGCTAAGGAATGGAGCTATCAAGAGACATCAATATCATCGTCTAACGACTCATCCATGACGATATACTTGGTGGCTACCAAGTCCTCAGGCTAGACCCAACTGAAGTTAGACAAGGCGAGACCACGCAATTAAGGCCACAAAACTGATGACATCGATGAGATGAGGCCTTACAAGATGCCCATTCAATGTCATCCTTGCTCGATTTGATACTGTATCACCAAGTGAGAACAAACTGAGTATGGACTAAGGAATGGAGCTATCATGAGACATCATATCTTCGTCTAATGACTCATCCATTGTCGTTATACTTGGTGGCTACCATGCCACTGGCTAGACCCAACGAAGTATAGACAAGGCGAGTCCAAGCAATAAGGCCAAACTATGACGTCGATGAGATGAGGCCTTACAAGATGCCCATTCAATGTCATCTTGCTCGATTGACACTGTATCACAGTGAGAACATTGAGTATGCGAAGGAATGGAGCTATCATGAGACATCATATCATCGTCTAATGACTCATCCATTGTCGTTATACTTGGTGGCTACCATGTCACAGGCTGGACCCAACGAAGTATAGACAAGGCGAGTCCAAGCAATCGAGCCAAACTGTGACATCGATGAGATGAGGCCTTACAAGATGTCCCATTCAATGTCATCTTGCTCGATTGACACTGTATCACCAGTGAGAACAACTGAGTATGGACAAGGAATGGAGCTATCATGAGACATCATATCTTCGTCTAATGACTCATCCATTGTCGTTATACTTGGTGGCTACATGCCACTGGCTAGACCCAACGAAGTATAGACAAGGCGAGTCCAAGCATTAAGGCCAAACTATGACGTCGATGAGATGAGGCCTTACAAGATGACCAATCAATGTCATCTTGCTCGATTGACACCTGATCACCAGTGAGAACAATTGAGTATGGCGAAGAATGGAGATTCAAGAGACATATATCTCGTCTAATGATCATTCCATTGTCGTTATACTTGTGGGCTACCAGTCACGGCTAGACCAACGAAGTATAGACAAGGCGAGTCCAAGCAATGGGCCAATTTGTGACGATGTATGAGATGAGGCCTTTCAAGATGCCATTCAATGTCATCTTGCTCGTCACACTGATATCACTAGTGAGACAAATGACAATGGACAAAGGAATGGAGCTATCGAGAGACATCATATCTTCGTAATGACTCATCCAGTTGTCGTTATACTTGGTGGCTCACCATGTCACAGGCTAGACCCAACAAAGTATAGACAAGGCGAGTCCAAGCAATCAAGGCCAAACTGTGACGTCGATGAGATGAGGCCTTACAGATGCCCATTCAATGTCATCTTGCTCGATTGACACTGTATACACAGTGAGAACAACTGAGTATGGACAAGGAATGGAGCTATCATGAGACATCATATCTCTCTAATGACTCATCCATTGTCGTTATACTGTGGGCTACCATGCACATGGCTAGACCCAACGAAGTATAGACAAGGCGAGTCCAAGCATTAAGGCCAAACTATGACGGATGAGATGAGGCCTTACAAGATGCACCATTCAATGTCATATCTTGCTCAATTGACTGAATCACTAGTGAGAAGAATTGAGTATGGCGAAGGAAGGAGCTATCATGAGACATCATATCATCGTCTAATGACTCATCCATTGTCGTTATACTTGGTGGCTACCATGTCACAGGCTGGACCCAACGAAGTATAGACAAGGCGAGTCAAGCAATCGAGGCCAAACTGTACGATCGATGAGATGAGGCCTTACAAGATGCCCATTCAATGTCATCCTTGCACGATTGACACTGTATCACCAGTGAGAACAACTGAGTATGGACAAGGAATGGAGCTATCATGAGACATCATATCTTCGTCTAATGACTCATCATTGTCGTTTTACGTGGTGGCTACCATGCCACTGGCTAGACCCAACGAAGTATAGACAAGGCGAGTCAACCATTAAGGCCAAACTATGACGTCGATGAGATGAGGCCCTTACAAGATGACCATTCAATGTCATATTGCTCAATTGACACTGAATCACTAGTGAGAAGAATTGAGTATGGCGAAGGAATGGAGGCTATCATGAGACATCATTTCATCGTCTAATGACTCATCCATTGTCGTTATACAGTGGTGGCTACACATGTCACAGGCCTGGACACACGACGTATAGACAAGGCGAGTCCAAGGCAATCAGAGCCAAACTGTGACATCGATGAGATGAGGCCTTACAAGATGCCCATTCAATGTCATCGTGCTCGAAGGACACTGTATCACCAGTGAGAACAACTGAGTATGGACGAAGGAATGGAGCTATCATGAGACATCATATCTTCGTCTAATGACTCATCATTGTCGTATACTTGGTGGCTACCATGCCACTCTGGCTAGACCCCAACGAAGTATAGACAAGGCGAGTCCAAGCAATAGGGCCAAACTAGTGACGTCGATGAGATGAGGCCTTACAAGATGACATTCAATGTCATCTTGCTCGATTGACACAGTATCACCAGTGAGAGCAACTGAGTATGGCGAAGGAATGGAGCTATCATGAGACATCATAATCTTCGTCTAATGACTCATCCATTGTCGTTTATACTTGGTGGCTACCATGTCACTGGCTAGACCCAACGAAGTATAGACAAGGCGAGTCCAAGCAATCAGGCCAAACTGTGACGTCGATGAGATGAGGCCTTACAAGATGCCCATTCAATGTCATCTTGCTCGAATCTGAACTGTATCACAGTGAGAACAACTGAGCTATGGACTAAGGAATGGAGCTATCATGAGACATCATATCTTCGTCTAATGACTCATCCATTGTCGTTATACTTGGTGGCTACCATGCCACTGGCTTAGACCCAATGAGTATAGACCAAGGCGAGTCCAAGCATTAAGGCCAAACCTATGACGTCGATGAGATGCAGGCCTTTACAAGATGACAATTCAATGTCATCTTGCTTGATTGACACTGAATCACCAGTCGAGAAACAATTGAGTATGGCGAAGGAATGGAGCTATCATGAGGACTCATATCGTCGTCTAATGACTCATCATTGTCGTTAACTTGGTGGCTACATGTCAAGGCTTAGACCCAACGAAGTATAGACAAGGGGCGAGTCCAAGCAATTGGGGCCAATTTGTGACGTTGATGAGATGAGGCTTACAAGATGCCCATTCAATGTCATCTTGCTCGATTGACACTGTATCACTAGTGAGAACAATTGAGAATGGAAAGGAATGGAGCTATCGTGAGACATCATATCATTGTCTAATGACTCATCATTGTCGTTAACTTGGTGGCTACATGTCACAGGCTAGACCCAACGAAGTATAGACAAGGCGAGTCAAGCAATCAGGCCAAACTGTGACAGTCGATGAGAGAGGCCTTTACAAGATGCCCATTCAATGTCATCTTGCTCGATTGACACTGTATCACAGTGAGAACAACTGAGTATGGACAGGAATGGAGCTATCATGAGACATCATATCTTCGTCTAATGACTCATCCATTTTTCGTTTATAACTTGGTGCTACCTTGCCACTGGCTAGACCCACGAAGTATAGACAAGGCGAGTCCAAGCATTAAGGACAAACTATGACGTCGATGAGATTAGGCCTTACAAGCTGACCATTCAATGTCATCTTGCTCAATTGACACTGAATCCCAGTGAGAAAATTGAGTATGGCGAAGGAATGGAGCTATCATGAGACATCATATCGTCGTCTAATGACTCATCCATTGGTCGTTATCCTTGGGGCTACCATGTCAGGCTGACCCAACGAGTATAGACAAGGCGAGTCAACAAGCAGGCCAAACTGTGGCATCGATGAGATGAGGCCTTACAAGATGCCCATTCAATGTCTCTTGCTCGATTGACACTGTATCCACAGATGAGAACACTGAGTATGGCAAGGAATGGAGCTAACATGAGACATCTCATATCTGTTAATGACTCATCCAATTGCGTTATACTTGGTGGCTACCATGCCCTAGGCTGACCCAACGAAGTATAGACAGGCGAGTCCAACATTAAGCCAAACTATGACGTGATGAGATGAGGCCTTACAAATGACCATTCAATGTCATTGCTCATTGACAGAACACTAGTGAGAAAATTGTAGTGGAAAGGATGAGCATAGAGACATCATATCTGTCTAATGACTCATCCATTGTCGTTATACTTGGTGGCTACCATGTCCAGGCTGAGACCCAACGAAGTATAGACAAGGCGAGTCAAGCATCGGCCAAATGTGACCGATGAGATGAGGCCTTACAGATGCCATTCAATGTCATCTTGCTCGATTTGACACTGATCACCAGTGAGAACAATGAGTATGGAAGGAATGGACGTCATGAGACATCATATCTTCGTCTAAGACTCATCCATTGTCGTTATTACTTGGTGGCTACCATGCCACGGCTGACCAACGAAGTATAGACAAGGCGAGTCCAAGATAAGGCCAAACTTGACGTTGATGAGATGAGGCCTTACAAGATGCCATCAAGTCATCTTGCTCGATTGACACTGACTACCAGTGAGAAACAATGAGTATGGCGAAATGGAGTTCATGAGACATCATACTCGTCTAATGACTCATCATTGTCGTTATACTTGGTGGCTACCATGACAGGCTGAGACCCACGAAGTATAGACAAGGCGAGTCCAGCAATCGGGCCAAATGTGACTCGATGAGATGAGCCTTACAAGATGCCCATTCAATGTCATCTTGCTCGAATGACACTGTATCACCAGTGGAAACAATGATATGGACAAGGAATGGAGCTATCATGAGATCATTATCTTCGTCTAATGACTCATCCATTTGTCTTATACTTGGTGGCTACCATGCCCTTGCTAGACCCAACGAAGATATAGACAAGGCGAGTCCGCAAGCTTAAGGCAAACTATGACGTCGAGAGATGGGCCTTACAAGATGCCATTCAATGTCATTTGCTCGATTACAAGATCACAGTGAGAAAATTGAGTATCACTGGTACAAGGTGCAAGGAATGGAGCTATCATGAGACATCATATCTCGTCTAATGACTCATCCTTGTCGTTATACTTGGTGGCTCCGTCACAGGCTAGACCAACGAAGTATAGACAAGGCGAGTCCAAGCAATCGAGCCAAACTGTGCCTTGAGATGAGGCCTTACAAGATGCCCATCATGTCATCTGCTCGATTGACACTGATACACCAGTGAGAACAACTGAGTAAGGACAAGAATGGAGCTATCATGAGACATCATATCTTTTTAATGACTCATCCATTTGTGTTATACTTGGTGGCTACCATGCCACTGGCTAGACCCAACGAAGTATAGACAGAGGGAGTCCAAGCATTAAGGCCAAACTTGACGTGATGAGTGAGGTTACAAGATGACCATTCAATGTCATCTTGCTCGAATTGACACTGATCACCAGTGAGAACAATGAGTATGGCGAAGGAATGGCTCATGAGAATCAATCTCGTCTAATGACTCATCATTGTCGTTATACTTGGTGGCTACCATGTCATGGCGAGACCCAACGAAGTATAGACAAGGCGAGTCACGCATCGGCCAATTGTGCGTTGATGGATGAGGCCTTACAAGATGCCCATTCAATGTCATCTTGCTCGATCACTATATCACTGTGAGAACAATTGATATGGACAAGGAATGGAGCTATCTGAGACATCATATCTTCGTTCTAATGACTCATCCATTGTCGTTAACTTGGTGGCTACCATGCACAGGCTAGACCCAACGAAGTATAGACAGGCGAGTCCAAGCAATCAGGCCAATGTGACGTGATGAGTGAGGCCTTACAAGATGCCCATTCAAAGTCATCTTGCTCGATTGACCACTGTATCACCAGTGAGAACAATGAGTATGGAAGGAAAGGAGCTATCATGAGACATCATATCTTCGTCTAATGACTCATCCATTGTCGTTATACTTGGTGGCTCCATGCCACGGCTAGACCCAACGAAGTATAGACAAGGCGAGTCCAAGCATAGGCCAAACTTGACGTGATAGATGAGGCCTTACAGAATGCCATTCAATGTCACTTGCTCGATTGACACTGATCACCGTGGAACACATTGGAGTATGCGAAGGAAAGGAGCTATCATGAGACATCATATCTCGTCTAATGACTCATCCATTGTCGTTATACTTGGTGGCTACCATGTCACAGGCAGAGACCCACGAAGTATAGACAAAAGGCGAGTCCAAGCATTCGGCCAATATGACGTGATGAGATGAGGCCTTACAAGATGCCCATTCAATCATCTTGCTCGATTCACACTGTATCACAGTGAGAACAATGAGTATGGCAAGGAATGAGCTATCGTGAGACATCATATCTGTCTATGACTCATCCATTGTCGTTATATTGGTGGTACCATGTCCACAGGCTAGACCAACAACAGTATAGACAAGGCGAGTCCAAGCAATCGAGCCAAACTGTGACGTCGATGAGATGAGGCCTTACAAGATGCCCATTCAATCATCTTGCTCGATTGACACTGTATCACCAGTGAGAAAAAACTGGTATGGACAAGGAATGGAGCTATCTGAGACATCATCTCTTCGTCTAATGACTCATCCATTGTCGATTATGGTGGCTACCATGCCATGGCTAGACCAACGAAGTATAGACACGGCGAGTCCAAGCAATCAGGCCAATGTGACGTGAAGAGATGAGGCCTTACAAGATGCCATCAATGTCATCTTGCTCGATTCGACCTGAATCACCAGTGAGAAACAATTGAAATGGACAAGGAATGGAGCTATCTGAGACATCATATCTCGTCTAATGACTCACCATTGTCGTTATACTTGGTGGCTACATGTCACAGGCTAGACCAACGAAGTATAGACAAGGCGAGTCCAAGAATGAGCCAAACTTGACGTCGATGAGTGAGCCTTACAAGAAGCCCATTCAATGTCATCTGCTCGATTGACACTTACACCAGTGAGAACACTGAGATTGGAAAGGATGGAGCTATCATGAAGACATCATATCTTCGTCTAATGACATCATAGTCGTTTATACTGGGGCTAACATGCCAGGCTAGACCCAACGAATATGACAAGGCGAGTCCAACAATAGCCAAACTATGACGTCGATGAGATGAGGCCTTACAAGATGCCATTCAATGTCATCTTGCTCATGAACTGAATCACCGTGAGAACAACTGAGTATGGCGAAGGATGGAGCTATCATGAGACATCATATCATCGTCTAATGACTCATCCATTGTCGTTATACTTGGTGGCTACATGTCACAGGATGACCCAACGAAGTATAGACAAGGCGAGTCCAAGCAATGGCCAAACTGTGACTGATGAGATGAGGCCTTACAAGATGCCCCATTCAATGTCATCTT
Organism: Eleusine indica; assembly: GCA_030378355.1. Classification (NCBI taxonomy): domain Eukaryota; kingdom Viridiplantae; phylum Streptophyta; class Magnoliopsida; order Poales; family Poaceae; genus Eleusine; species Eleusine indica. Next base: position 170,160 of record JARKIM010000028.1, read on the forward strand.
GCTCGATTGACACTGTATCACCAGTAGGAGAACAAGAGTATGGACAAGAATGGAGCTATCATGAGACATCATATCTTCGTTAATGACTATCCATTGTCGTTATACTTGGTGGCTACCATGTCACTGGCTGACCCAACGAAGTAATAGACAAAGGCGAGTCCAGCATTAAGGCCAAACTATGACGTCGATGAGATGAGGCCTTACAAGATGCCATTCAATGTCATCTTGCTCGAGTGACACTGATCACCAGTGAGAACAATGGTATGGGAAGGAATGGAGCTTCATGAGACATCATATCTCGTCTAATACTCATCATTGTCGTTATACTTGGTGGCTACCATGTCATGGCGGACCCAACGAAGTATAGACAAGGCGAGTCCAAGAATAGGCCAATAGTGACGTTGATGAGATGAGGCCTTACAAGATGACCATTCAATGTCATTTGCTCGAGACACTGAATCACTAGTGAGAACAATTGAGTATGGACAAGGAATGGAGCTATCTGAGACATCTATCTTCGTTAATGACTCATCCATTGTCGTTATACTTGGTGGCTACCATGCCACAGGCTAGACCCAACAAGTATAGACAAGGCGAGTCCAAGCAATCGAGCCAACTGTGACGTCGATGGATGAGGCCTTACAAGATGCCCATCAATGTCATCTTGCTCGATTGACACTGTATCACTGTGAGAACAACTGAGTATGGACAAGGAATGGGCTATCATGAGACATCATATCTTCGTCTAATGCTCATCCATTGTCGTTTTACTTGGTGGCTACCATGCACAGGCTAGACCCAACGAAGTATAGACAAGGCGAGTCCAAGCAAACGAGCCAAACTTGACATCGAGAGATGAGGCCTTACAAGATGCCATTCAATGTCATCTTGCTCGATTGACACTGATCACCAGTGAGAACAATGAGTATGGACAGGAATGGAGCTATCATGAGACATCATATCTTGTCAATAAGACTCATCCATTGTCGTTATACTTGGTGGCTACCTTGCCCTGGCTAGACCAACGAAGTATAGAAAGGCGAGTCCAACATTAACGGCCAAACTTGACGCGATGAGATGAGGCCTTACAAGATGCCCATTCAAAGTCATTGCTCGTACACTATATCATAGTGAGAAAATGAGTATGGCAAGGAATGGAGCTATCATGAGACATCATATTCGTTCTAATGACTCATCCATTGTCGTTATACTTGGTGGCTACCATGTCCACAGGCTGACCCAACAGAAGTATAGACAAGGCGAGTCCAAGCAATCGAGCCAAACTGTGACTCGATGAGATGAGGCCTACAAGATGCCCATTCAATGTCATCTTGCTCGATTGACACTGTATCACCAGTGAGAACAACTGAGTATGGACAAGGAATGGAGCTATCATGGGACATCATATCTTCGTCTAATGACTCATCCATTGTCGTTATACTTGGTGGCTACCATGCCATGGCTAGACCCAACGATAAGACAAGGCGAGTCCAAGCATTAGGCCAAACTATGGACGTTGATGAGATGAGGCCTTACAAGATGACCATTCAATGTCATCTTGCTCGATTGACATGAATCACAGTAGTGAACAATTGAGTATGGCGAAGAATGGAGCTATCATGAGACATCATATCGTCGTTAATGACTCATCATTGTCGTTATACTTGGTGGTACCATGTCACTGCGAACCCACGAAGTATAGACAAGGCGAGTCCAAGCAATCGGCCAATGTGACGTGTATGAGATGAGGCCTTACAAGATGCCCATCAATGTCATCTTGCTCGAGGACACTTATCACAGTGAGAACAATGAGATCGACAGGAATGGAGCTATCTGAGACATCATATCTTCGTCTAATGACTCATCCATTCGTTATACTTGGTGGCTACCATGCCACTGGCTAGACCAACAAAAGTATAGACAAGGCGAGTCCAAGCATTGAGCCAAACTTGACGTCGATGAGATGAGGCCTTACAAGATGCCATTCAATGTCATATGCTCGATTGACACTGATCACCAGTGAGAACACTAAGTATGGCGAAGGATGGGCTATCATGAGACATCAATCTCGTCTAATGCTCATCCATGTCGTTATACTGGTGGCTACCATGCACCGGCTGGACCAACGAAGTATAGACAAGGCGAACTCAAGCAATGAGCCAAACTTGACTCGATGAGATGAGGCCTTACAAGATGACCATTCAATGTCATCTTGCTCGATTGACACTGAATCACCAGTGAGAACAATGTGATTGGCAAGGAATGGAGCTATCATGAGACATCATATGTCGTCTAATGATCATCATTGTCGTTATACTGGTGGCTACCATGCACTGGCGAGACCAACGAAAGTATAGACAAGGCGAGGTCCAAGCAATGGCCAAACTTGTGACGTTGATGAGATGAGGCTTACAAGATGCCATTCAATGTCATCTTGCTCGAGTCAACTATCACAGTGAGAACAATTGAAATGGACAAGGAATGGAGCTATCTGAGACATCATATCTCGTCAATGACTCATCATTGTCGTTATACTTGGTGGCTACCATGTCACAGGCTAGACCCAACAAAAGTATAGACAAGGCGAGTCCAAGCAATCGGCCAAATGTGACGTCGTGAGATGAGGCCTTACAGATGCCATAATGTCATCTTGCTCGATTGACACTGTTCACAGGAGAACAATCTGAGTATGGACAAGGAATGGAGCTATCATGAGACATCATTCTACGTCTAATGACTCATCCATTGTCGTTATACTTGGTGGCTACCATGCCACTGGCTAGACCCAACAAGTATAGACAAGGCGAGTCCAAGCAATAAGCGCAAACTATGACGTCGATGAGATGAGGGCTTACAAGATGACCATTCAATGTCACTTGCTCGATTGACACTGTATCACCAGTGAGAACAAATGAGTATGGCGAAGGAATGGAGCTATCATGAGACATCATATCTCGTTAATGACTCATCCATTGTTGTTATACTTGTGGCACCCTGTCACAGGCGTAGACCCAACGAAGTATTGACAAGCGAAGCCAAGCAAAGCGGCCAAATCTGTGACGTTGATGAGATGAGGCCTTACAAGATGCCCATTCAATTATCTTGCTCGATTACACAGTATCACTAGTAGAACAATTGAATGGACAAGGAATGGAGCATATCGTGAGACATCATATCATCGTCTAATGACTCATCCATTGTCGTTTACTTGGTGGCTACCATGCCAGGCTAGAACCAACAAAGTATAGACAAGGCGAGATCCAAGCAATGAGCCAAACTTGACGTGATGAGATGAGGCCTTACAGAAGCCATTCAATGTCATCTTGCTCGATTGAACTGATACCAGTGAGAACAATTGAGTATGGCAAGGAATGGAGCTATCATGAGACATACTATCTTCGTCTAATGAATCATCCATTGTGTTATACTGGTGGGCTACCATGCACATGGCAGACCCAACGAAGTATAGAACAAGGCGTG